>JAJOZX010000044.1:1910000-2015000 GCA_023014485.1 Bathynomus jamesi | reverse complement strand
GATATATTAGTACACTAATAGATGCGTCTATAGGCTTGGTGAATTCCAACCTGACTGAGATGTTTCCACTCTGCTGTGGACTTAAATGTCATGTGTGATGTCAGGTGTGATGTCAGGTGTGATGTCAGGTGTGATGTCAAACGGATAAAGGTTAAATTGATCAATGAATTCTTTCTGCGTTACCCCATTCCCGAGCTCATCACATCACAGTCACCTGCAATATGGGCCAGATTACTATATGCTCTCGCGCAAAGCGGTAACACAGTATCTGATGAATAGTCCGTATTCAATGTTCCTCCCAACGCAATGCCATTAACGTATAGAGTTATATTTTTAAGTCCAAAATTCTCGAATTTAAAGACACTCTTTTTTATTTTCCATTCACCGAAGCATGGTTCTGCATTCCAATTAATATCCTTTTAGGAAGATTTCCCAGGGCGATGTTTTATATCTGTTTCGATGCCGACCCTGCTGGCACCATATATAGTTTGATTTGTACTCTGTTAATTGGGTATTTTACTGTGACGTTTAGTAAATTTTTCTCAATTTCTAGTTGTTTTGGTGAACTTATTTTCACTCGCCGTACGCGCAGGTATGTCTCCATAATGTGAACCAAAACGGGTTTTGCTCCCTCTTATTGATCAACATCCAGATTTAAGCAGATCTCAGGACTCGTGCGGGTGAGCTTTATTTTCATATCCACCCCATTCACAAGCAACTTCTGAAATGTGAAATCTGTATGCAGGCGTCCAAAACACTCATATATCTTCTTTTTAGAATTTTTAAATTTGTCCTTTATACTATTTACGACTTTAGTTTGATAATATCCCTCGGCCCTTAAAAAGGTATCCTTCGCTTCTTTGGAAAAGTTGAGGACATTTTTCAGATACGCTCATAGGTGATAGTACCCCGTGCATGCCGATATGTTGACCTGATTTAAATATACGTCACACTGGTTGAATATGGAGTGCAGAAAGTTTGTTTCAGGATATACAGCATATTTGTCATCGCAGTTCCTTCCATCAGAATGGGCTATACGTAGTTTAGCGTACATGTGCACACAGCTTCGATCAAAAAAGTAAGGGCCTGAGCTGGGTATCACGAATTCTATAGGAGCACTTGGGGAACTAATTGTGTTTAAAGGGTTAATTGTAATAAAGTCACTGTGTTCAATAGAAACTTGAGTTGGGGGCATCTCAAAGAGGGATAGTTCCGATTTACAGCATTGTGAACTACACGGATGGATGAAGCGTGCCATGACGAGTTAGAAATAGTGCCTCCTCTTTCGACAAGTAGTAAACAAACTATGATTCATGAGTTCAATGTCCTTAGCTTATATCAGTCAAAAAAATGGTCAACCATAGGCTTCATTCGCTTACAACACTTCTTTTTGATATACTTTTACGTTTAATGCCACCTGTTGGTAATCCCTTCTTCCGGCCAGTCCTCTTCTTCCCACCACCACGAATTTTTCTCTTTACATCTTTGACGATTTCGTCCAGTGTACGTTTTAACTGTTTTTTTAGAGCTTCTTTAGGTTTAACCCCAGCCAATATGTCTTCTGCAGTGCTAAGACCTGATTGTAGCGCTTTATTTCCTAGGTATCTGGCACCCCTCTTCAGCAAAGGAACAACCGTACGTAGTATGGTTGAAAAAATGGACCCAAGTCCACTACCACGCTGGTATCTTTCCCCTCGATAGAAGGTGAAAGGCTTTCTGTCCATTATAACTCAGTGCGTCGAAAGTGCAGCTTCACTGTTTAGCTCCCGTTACCGAATGGGAAATTTTTGCCCTCAATCATTCTTATATATATTGAGATATTGGTTATTAGATTAGTTGCGACATTCACATAATGGGGTCTGTCATATGTAATACTCAAACTCCTTCCTCTATGGTTGGGAATGTGAGCAATGCGCAGCAGGCGTGCCTAGGTATCCCCAACAAACTGGTGCTCCACTATATTGCTGTAAATATAAGCACATGTCTGGGGGTTTATAGCCGTCAACCATTTTCTCCAATTTCAACTGATACATTTGGCTGGACAAGTCGTGTCGTGCCTCGTGAAATGTGTCTCTTTTGAAGGCTGTGTTATATCGTCCGTCGGTTATAATTTTGAACACTCTTTGGTCTTTAATATTTCGGTTAGCCTGCGATTTTAGGGCAATAGTGCATGTATGGGGATCATTGTTTACGATTTCGTATACTAAATCGCCTGTAAGATTTGAGCTTTTTAAACTTACGTTTAAGTCTCTCACAACATCCTCGGCCTCACCATAATGACCCGGCCCTAGTGTTACTTCTGTACTGTAATACTGTGCATACCCAGTCTGGGTGGTACGCATGGTTTCATCCCGAGTTACCCCGGCTTTTTCACACTCGTTACAGTCTCTAAGAATCGTAAAAACGGTATCTTTAAAATCAATATTTAAAAAGAGGGTGTCCAGCTGAATTTGACATATCCCCACCTCATACGAATCACGGCCCAATTCAATGGGTCCATGAAACTCTGTTACAAAGTTGGCTAGTGTGTTGTTAGGGTGTACAGAGAGGGACAAGGACGACGGGAGTGTGACGTAGAAATGGTTAGGAGCCATGTCGTATACTATTTAAGCTTCATTATTGCATCAGCTTTTATATAGGTGTTGAAGCTTTCTGGATATCCTAGCCATTTCACCAGGTACATTTTTCTCTTTCCTGAACCTTTGCTTCCTAAAATTTTCTCAATTTTAAACACATTTTCTCCTAAATTAAATGCCACTTTCTGCAACTCCTCGCAGTAAAAGCCTCCTGGTCTTTCTTCCCCATTCAAATCTTCAACGTAATACATCATTATCTCACCTTTAGGTCTCATAGCCCTAACTTTAAAAATCTCACGTGTCCATCCTTGCTCAAATCCCTTCGAGAATTTATTTCCCGAACGCGACAGCCTTACATAATCATTGATTTTGAAACGCGCAGAGTGTGGTGGTGTTCCATCTCTTCTCACCTCTGGGCGCGTACCTCTTTCTAAAACTTCGTTAGGTGTTGTCCCAATCGTGCGATGGTGTGAGCGGTTGTAGGATAAGGCCAATGATTCCAGAATGTCTAGAAATCTGTATGTGTTTTTATGTGTAAAATAGCGGTGCATGCGTTCCTTTATTGTACGTTGAACTCTTTCAGCTAAAGAAGCCTTATGTATAGAATTGGTTGTGTATAGCTGATATTAAAATCTGTCAACATGTTCTGAAAAGCACGGCCTATAAATTCCTTCCCCATATCAGTACAAAAATAGCCAGGAACCATGTTTTCTTTTAACATCAATGTTTTGGTAGCTTTAGCAACTGTTTCAGGTGATTTATTTTTCAGAGGAATTAGCCACAGATATCTAGAGAATACATCTATTATGAATAGAATGTAACGGTAACCATCGTTATACACAGAATATCTTTGCATGTCTGTTAAATCTGCTTGCCAAATAGAGTCAATCGAGACAGCTGTTGTCTTGGCTGTTTTAAACCTTTTTCTCACAAGTTTATGAAGTGTATAAGCGTCCTGCTCCCGCAAAAATCTCTCAACATCTGTTTTTCCTACTCCGTAAACACTTCTGTCATAATAACGTCTTCTTAATATGCTAGCCATTTGAATATTTTAGAGGCACGTGGGTAGGGTTGACCGTTGTTTAACCTCTTCTTTCTCCTCTTCAAAGGTATTACCGCAGGGGGTGATGGCGTCTTCAATTGTGTCACGTGCCTCGCATGTTCCAAGTCTTTTAACCTTTTCAGATTTCCTATCATTGTTTCGGGAACATTTATTTGTTGTAGTCTTGCTTTAATATGCTTCCATCCTGATGGTGAGGGTCTGTCCCACTTTCTCACCAGATCAAGGACGATGTCTACGATATTCGATCCCTGTACCTTTACTCCTTCCACAATGATCTCGCCTGTATCGGAACATTGTATGAAGGGGTCCTCATTCAATAGATTATAAAGACTTAAACCTTTATTCCTCAATGTATGTTGGAGGGTGCTTTTTAATACATGCTCGATATGTTATGTGGCCGACCCATTAATCTTTGGTTGGTCAGTTGTACCGTCGAACACAGGTCCTATGCCACCATGTCCATCGTTCCCCGTGCTGTGCCTAATAACCACGGGAATCTCTGTCGGGTTCTTATAATTTTCGTACTCGTGAAGAAATTTCTGCAGAGCTTCTTGTTATAAGATTCTTTTGTCATCAGGTGTTTTTTCACTGTTTAATAGGGCTAGCAATTCGCTTTCCATTCGTTTAAACCTGCTTTTACGGGGATCTAGATCCGTGTCTGAATTCATTGAACTTTGCAGTGAAGCATACACCTCGTGTGGAATCACTACCACTTTCTTCATTATATTAATCTAGTCTAGTCAGTAAAGGGCCCAAAACTGAAAATAAGATGGGGAGGAATGACCTTCCTCTTTGTACAATAATTCATTTTTTCTTCCCTATGGTTTGACTTTTACGAGTGAGTGCACGTATTATGTTCTTGTAACGGCGTAAGCGAGCCTTCTGAGGTGGTTTCATTGATACATTGCAATTTATAACGTTAATACAGATTTCACAGATGCTTTTTAAAAAGTCGGAGTCGATATTTTTAATAAACATCCGCTGCATTGCCCGGGGCAGTCGATGATAGATTTTTATTAATTCATGGTATTTCTTTAGCCTCTTTGTCATTCTGGAATATACACCGTTTCAGGCTCGTTTGGAAATATATTCGTTCTTAGAAGCACCCTAAACGTGTTTCGCGGATGAAGGTCGCAAAGCAAATATCCGTAACGCGTGCTTGTAGCTTCTTTATAAACTTCCAAAAACTCCTTACGCTGATTCGGGAACATTTGATTGGCTAATACCCCAATTTGTGATACATCTCTACGTTGCGCGAATAAGACTAGATATTGTGTATTTAACGATACATCGCGCATGTATCTATTTTTGAAAAATAGATTCTGATTGATGAAGAACACGCTTATGTTAAGATGGTGGGAGAATACTGTAAATGTCTCGGCAAACGTTTTATCCATCTCCAACATGAGATCGTCAATTACAATGACTGTATGTTCATTTCCCTTTAACGAATTAACATCATATACACCTTTGTGGAACAAAATATCATCTTGGTACTCGTTGAACACTGATTGATACGTCGAATAGCACCATATAACTTTATGCACAAATTTTGAGAACATCTCTCCCTTTTCTTTAATGATTTTAAGCATAAACACAGTTTTACCACATCCTGTAGGTCCAGATATAATACATGTGGATGGGCTCGTGAACCTGAATTTTTCTACAGAGTCCATTTCTAACACGTCACACTCCTAAGTGGGTCATTTACAAAATATAATTTTGAGTGCTGCTCCTTATATTCTACAGTCTTGTTTTCTCTTCTCCCACAGAACCGTGAATGACGATGAGGTACAGCACCCCATCATCGACATTACAGATGACCCGACGACAGTGTAGTTGTGATCACAGAATCCTCCCCGCCGAATCCTCACCAGCGATACCTGTAGCACGCGACAATTCAAAGCGGAGGCATGATGAAGAGCCCTCCACGTCAGGTATAAAGCGTGCCAGGATTGCGCCGGTTGTTAGACCACCAGTAGTAGAGCCCCAACCCTCTACGTCTTACGACACACCCCCAATAGTACCTTCCTCAAATAAATATATCCCCTTATTCATTCCGGGTACATCCTCCACAGCAGCTTCTCGCTCTGTTGAGGATGGCATAACATTCGAGTTGGTGCGCACCGCTACCCCACCCCAGCCTTGACTAGAAATCGGTATATAGTCAGGGTTGATCCTAGATCCATGTATAGCAATGGTGTTGAACACGGACTACGGCGCATAGTTGAGCGTATTGTAGAGTTTGCCCTTCAGAACCGCGACGAACGTGAAGTCAGGACGAGGCTGTCCTTCATTCGGGTCAGATGACGGATGTAGATGATTTTTGGGTAGTAATACTTCAGACGTTTGGCAGCTGAAGATATAGAGTATATATTAGGCCGTATAATGCAGGCCTCTCAAAGTAGTATAGCCTTCAATATGGACAACTTCACGGTAAATATTGACCGTGTATTCCGTGTTGCGGGTCATAGTGCCACACCTTATACTCTTAACTTCAATTCTCAGGCTATTTATAGACGGCATATAAACGCGATCGTGGTTGCGGCTTTATAGCAGTAGTCTTGGCCGTATGTTTACTGTACTAAATACACGGGTCAAAAACATTTGGTTGCCTACGGTAGTGGAGCGTGCCCGTAAACTAGCTGTAGACTGTAAACTTGAGTTTGACTGTAATATGGGTCCTGAAGAGCTGAGAAGGGTAGAACAGGAAATGAATGTTCGTATAGTTGTATTTGGAATGGATGATCGTCGTAGGACTGTGTATGTTTTTAAAAGCAGTGTGAGAGATCGTACAAGGCCCCTACTTATTTTAGGACTGTCAGGGACAACGTATCTCCCCATCCGTAATATAAGGGACCTTTACGCGAGTTATGATAAAAGTCGAAAATATGGGCGACATCATGATTTGTGTAAGGGCTGTATCGAGTTTGCGGATGATATAGTGAAACATTGTAAAGATTGCCACATGGTATGTGAGCAGTGTAAAAGCTCCAAATGTGAAAGCCGTGTAGTTGAAGCTGAGAAGAGGGACTGTGATGTGTGTAGACGCACATTTTTCAATAATAACTGTTTTGAGCTCCATAAATCAATTGGCACGTGCAGGAAAATGAGAATCTGTGAATGTGGTATGTTTCATATGATGGATAATTGGGAATTTCAAGCATAAATGTGATGAAATTCACTGTCCTACATGCCATGAGAAATATAAGGCGGATGGAGTAAAGCATGTATGTTATATGAAAGATGCTAAGCCTAAAAATAGCCCTTGTATAACTGTGTACTACGATATAGAAACATACACGAACGCTGAAACCAAAGAGGTTATTCCACATTTACTTGTAAGCCAGACTATCTGTGATGAATGTATGGAGATCGAGTGTGATGAGTGTCACAAATGCGGTAAATTTACAAACGTTTTTAAAACGATTGCCTACGATAGCCCTGTGAAACTCTTTGTGTCCTATATTGTCAAGTTAGCGGACAAGTTTAAAAAAATAACTGTGTATATTCTCGCCCATAACGGGGCAAAATTTGACACACAGTTCCTTTATAAGGAGTTGCTTGAGCACGAGTCATCTGAGATATTTACAGGTGATCCCTTGAAAAGAGGCAACAAGCTAATACAGATGCAAGAGGTAATGTACAGTTTAAAGACACTTTCTTATTCACACCTTGTAAATTAGCAAAGCTACCCAAGGTGATGGGCGTAGCCGCTGAAGTTTCAAAAGGATATTTCCCTTACACTTTCCTCACTAACGAAACTTTAAATTACGTAGGACTACCTCCATCCAAACATTACTTTAACTATGAATGTATGAGCACAGATGAACGTGAAGATTTTGACCGATACTACAACAGTTTTAATGAATGTAATCCTTATAATATAGCTGATGAATGTGAGCGTTATTGCGTGAATGATGTGCGCGTGCTTAGAGTATGTTTCCAGGCCTTTAGAAGGATGTATAATGTACATAGGCCGTTTCAAATGCGATCCGTTGCAAGTCGCAACCACCATCGCCTCATTATGTTTTACGGTGTTCAAGAATAACTTCATGCCTAAAGACACCTTAGCCATTATTCACAGAAACAATCCCCGCAGTTATGGGCACAAGGCTATTTACTGGCTCATACACCTACAGCAGCAGCAGGTGTATACATAAAGCATGCCCGCAACACGGGTGAAGTACCCATTAAGGTTAATGGTCGTGTTTTTTGGGTTGATGGTCTAAGTGAAAACCGTGCCACTGGTGAGAAGACTGTGTACTCCTTTAACGGTTGCTGGTGGCACGGATGCCCCCGTCCTGAGTGTGGAATCGCAGGAGATATCCACGGTAGATCTCCTGCCGACTGTCTTGCGTGGACCCGCACCCGCGATCAACTTATAGGCTCCAGTTCACTCACAAAGTCTTGTGGGAGCATGAGTATGATGCACGGATGGAGACAGATGGACAGTACCGTGAAGAAATAAACACGATCAAGCGTTCAATGGTGCTGGATCCTCTCAAATGCGGTGATAGCTTGTTCGGAGGGCGTACAAATCCCTTCAAGCTATACTTTCCGCCTACGGAGGGTGTGAAACTCCATTACTACGACTTCTGTTCTTTATACCCTACGTGATGAAGAACAATCCGTACCCCGTAGGTGCGCCTGAGAAACTGGTGGGACCTGACCTACCCACCATCGAGGTTCTCAACAAATTTGAACGGGTACTATTTCGGCCTTTCTTTCGTAGACGTACTCCCCCTCGCGATTTATGGATGCCGATCTTACCCGTCGTTATCGATCACAAGCTCATGTTTCCCTTGTGCGTGAAGTGCGCAGAAGAGAACAATGGTGATTGTGACCATACAACCCACCAGCGTAAGATTAGAGGTGTATATACAAGTCCAGAGCTGGATCTAGCTGTTCGCCATGGCTACAGCATATTGAAGATACATGAGGTGTGGAGGTTTCAGAAGCTACCCAACCTTTTCACGCCATATATAAATGCTTTTTTTGAAAGGTAAGGTAGAAGCATCAGGGTATCCGCGAGGAGTTGATACCGAAGATGAAAAGTCGGCCTATATTCAACGTTACCGTGACCGAATGTATGCAGCTTCACCGATCCCAAGTTGTAAAGAACCCTGGCAAGCGCTTTAGTGCAAAGTTGTGTCTAAACAGTCTTTGGGGAAAATTTGCACAGAATACTGGCAAAGGGAACGTTCATTTGGCACGAAGTTATAGTGAAGTCTGGGATTATGCTAATGCTCCCGATAAAGAGGTCATGGAGATCGTGAATGTAGGTAATACTTACATAATAAAGTACAACAATACCGAATTGGCCACAAACACCTCACGGGTTACAAACATACCTGTAGCCAGCTTCACAACGGCCTACGCACGCATCAAACTTTGGGGCTTATTGCATTCTCTTGGGTGGAGGGTATTGTACCCAGATACAGATAGTGTGATATTCACAGAGAGGGACGGTGAATACATGCCTCCTATTGGTGAATTCCTCGGTGAATTGACTGATGAGATCAAGGATGAGTATGGAGACACCGCATACGCCGACTCTTTTGTCTTAACAGGACCAAAAACTTATGAGGTACGGGTGAGGGTGGGGGAGGATATGAAATATATCGTGAAGGTTAAGGATATCACGCTCAACCAGGCGAATCGGCGGGTCGTTAACTTTGAATCGTTGAAGGATCTAATGTGCTTGGCTGATGATGATGAGGGCGACCGGCCGCCCCAACTAACTGTAGGCACCCACAATTTTCGGGGGCAGAAGCTTGGGGGCGTGAAGGAACTTAGGGGTACAAAGGTGTGCCGTAACACCTATAGGAAACGTTACCAGGTACCTGGTACCTACGATACCTACCCTTTGGATACCATAATCTTTGATGTGTCTATTGTTAACTTATTTATTACACGTATTTGTAAATATATATATATACACCTTGAATATTTCGTTTATTAAATAAATCGCGTTTCAATTAACGTTTCAGTTTCTCCTTTGTGTGTGTGTGTGTGTGTGTGTGTACAGGAGAAAGTTCTAAGCTCCGCCCACTGTAAGGCCAGCAACGTGAGTGATGCTACTACCTGGGCTTCCCTGCGTGCTCAGTTGATCGCAGCGTAAACAGAAAATAGTAATGGTTACCGTTAATAATGCGTGTTCGACGTTTATGAAATGGTATTCTGCAGTATCAAGATGTAGTGGATACTGAAAAACTCCCTATTCCACCCTCCTTTGAATACAAATACTCTATGGCTATTCTGGTGAGAGCATTGTAGGATTTCGTGGGACAAGTGATGTATTGAACTATGTTGTAGGACTACACTTTATAAAAGCTTACATATACCTTGAAGTAAAAGAAACAACACGTGCAGAAGAGAAGCAACGGATATGGATAGTGAGTCTTGTTGATGAGTGGTGTGACAAGCGATATTATGTCATGTTGCATCATACCGAGTACTCGTGCTTTACGACTGAGAATGTAAATCTCGTCATCATGGAGAATCTTAAGTATTTTTATCACTATATTCAGGGGCGGCTCTGGCCTAGAGGCTGTAAGGCTGCAGACCCCCCAACTAAAATGACGAATAATGCGTCTCTACGGTCTCTTTATTTTATTTAAAGTGTTGTATTAAACAAAAAATGAGATTCTAAACTAAACTGATTTTTATATATTAATAATGTGACGAAATAAAGATAACTTTCAGCAAACAATGATGAAAAAGGTTACTTAAAATGTAATATAAATATAGGGCCTACCGCGCTAAGATGTAAATTTTAAGGCTGCAATCGTGCAGTCTATACACAGTATACAGGGTATGAGATTTAGTGAGGACTGTGAGGTGAGTGCGGTCACTGCACTGCTGCCAGGTGCACGATGTCCCTAATGATTAATTTCACGTTTAATTCGCTATATTTGATGAAAGTTGATCTATTTAAATTATACTTCCGTCACCGTGTGTTAATATCAACCTATTAAAAACTGAATTTTCAAATACAATATTGGTAAAGTAGAAGATAATGATATGATATGCAGCAAAATTTGGATCTTTTAAGTCTGCAGCAGATGCAGCCTGCTAGCGTACAGTTGCAGACGGCACGTGACGGCTCACGGCAGTGTTCGACGCTGGTTATCAAGTGTGGTCAGTCATTGTTTCCTGTGCTAGGCTGATCGTGCTTCTTTTTCAATTAAATTTATTATTGTGAACCAGATTTCTACTTGGTTATTTTGATTCAATTAGCTTATCTAAAACTTTTATTTCTCCCTTACATACAAGCCATGGAAAATACAGTGACGTTTTTGAAATCAATTAAATTTTCAAGCCTAACCTACCTCGAAAAGGTTGAAATTAAAAAAATTTCTTAGAAACTCGATGTTGAATCAAAGGCTCACGGCTTTAGCAATGCTGTCAATTGAAAATAGAATGATAAGTGATATCAACAATTTTAATAAAAAGTGATTGATCATTTTGCAACGTCCAGAACCCGAAAAATGGATTTTATATTTAAATAAAATCATTTCATCCATTGGTAAGTAATCATACTAAGTATTTATAATTGAACTATTATTTTATTAAGCTAGTTTTCTTAATTTTTGTACCTTATAAGTATTTTCGAAAGCTACAGCCTTCCCACTTTATCGAGTCTAGAGCCGCCACTGACTATATTAATATACAGTACTGGCCAAATTATTAGGAATTTTTTTAAATTTCATTTTTTGGTATAAAATGTTAAATTAAACCAATTTTAAACGTTGAAAAGTTATTTATTTCTACACAAGAATACATGGTCATTATTTAGCAATAGTTTAGTACTTAGTTTGACCCACCTTAGCTGCCATAATGGCTGCGACACGCTTCAGCATGCCATGAATCAATTTTTTGCATAATTCTTTAGTCGAACGAAGCGTGTTTGTTCGTCAGTTGTCGTTTGGTTGTCGTGCGATGCGGGTGTGTTTCTCTTTCTTTTACGTGTCATTGTAACTACCGTTTAATTTAAATAGTGTATTTACCCAATTTCGGCAATTATTTGTTACAGTTTTTAAGTGAATTTGAAAATGGGGCGAAAGAATGACTTGAGTCCACGGAAAATTGGGCAAATACAGGTTTTATTAACTTCTACATTTAAACAAAAGGAAATCGCTGCCAAACTCCATGTTTCACACAGTCAGTACTTCGTATTAAGAAAAAAATGGTATTTGGAGAAAATGTAGGCCCCAAAAGGGTTGGAAGATGCGGCAGAAAAAGGGTAACGACTCCAAGAACTGATAGACAGATTGCAATTTTGTCTCTTAGAAATAGAAGAGCTACTTGCAAAAACATTTCCAGTAGTCTAGCGGCTGATGGCATCAATATTAGTCGTAGAACAGTCAACAGGAGGCTTCTAACTGCCGGCTTCAAAGCCTACCGCCCAAGGAAGAAGCCCAGGCTCACTGAGGCTATGAAGAAGGCACGTTTTTGCATGGGCAAAGGAACACATTAACTGGACTAGTGAGGATTGGGAACAGGTAAGAATAATATTTAACATTAAATAGAATGTTAATACAGTAAATACAGTATGCATAGAAGTGTATTTACAGTACGTTATAAAACTGCAGTAAAAATATCTGTAAAGCAGTAAGTCATACTGTACTTCGTTTTAGCTGTACTTCATACGCTATGCACTGACTCTTTCACAGGGCTTTCTTTGATTGCAGGTGGTGTTCTCCGATGAGTCAACGATTGCCGTGCTTGACGATCGTGTTCAAAGTGTAAGAAGGAGGCCTGGAGAAGAATTTTTGCCTGAGTGTCTGATGAAAACAGTGAAATTTCCACAAAAGATCATGGTTTGGGGAGCAATTTCTGTGCATGGAACTAGTCGTTTGAGCATTGTTGAGGGGAATATGAACCAAGTCAAGTATATAGAAGTACTAAGAAGACGTCTACTGCCTCAAATAAGGGAATGGTATGGTAATAGACGTTGGATTTTTCAACAAGACTCAGCTCCATGCCACACGGCAAAGTCGGTTAAAAAATGGTGTCATGAAAATAGTGTTCGGTTGCTCCCATGGGCTGGAAATTCTCCAGACATGAACCCAATCGAAAGTTTATGGTGTATTTTAAAGGACGTAATCCATGAAACGCCGATAACAACAAAACACCAACTCATAGAGCGACTTATTCAAGTCTGGTTTCACTCTACACGTATTAAGGAATTATGCAAAAAATTGATTCATGGCATGCCGAAGCGTGTCGCAGCCCTTAAGGCAGCTAAGGGGGGTCAAACTAAGTACTAAACTATTGCTAAATAATGACCATGTATTCTTGTGTAGAAATAAATAACTTTTCAACGTTTAAAATTGGTTTAATTTAACATTTTATACCAAAAAATGAAATTTTTAAAAAATTCCTAATAATTTGGCCAGTACTGTATATCATGACGAAGTTTGTAGTGAGGTTGTGGCTAATGCCATGTGTGAGTTTTTAACAGACTTTATAGACGAGTATCGCTTGTTAAACAAAAAGGAAAATATGGGCATATGTTCCTCTCAAATAGTGCGCAGGAATGTGGAGATATTTATTTTGTGGAAATTAACGTGTGGTGAGTGATAAAACATTAAAACCGTCATAAAATGTGCTTAGTTCGTGAAAATCACCCTGAGGGAAAATGTCTGGTGCGTATTCGGGGGAGTGGGAGTGATAAAACATTAAAATCGATATTACTTCGTGTGTCGCAGATGGAAAATTTCTCAAAACACCTGCCCAATATAATTGGATACAACGATTCATGTTGAAACAGCGCCGTACACGTTTCATTAGCTTAGCTTATGCATGTGGCTCACAGTTATCTCAGAGCTTGAACCGAGTGGACGTGCGCTCCTCGAATACGATGGAACTTCCTTTGAGCAGCATTCTTAACGCCGTGTACGATGTGTCCGTGACGAAGTCGTTGCGCGTGTCCAGGCGTAAATCCGGTACCGTTAACTACGTACTGGAAACGGATTGTAGACGAACAAACAAACGGAATGTTGTTTATTTAAGTGTCGAGGAGATGAATAGAATCTTCGTGATAGTTGAGAAGTGGAGTGAAGATCGTTATAAAATTCCTACAGGTGTAGGTACAAGAAGAGAGCAGATTAGTGACACCCCCTCATATGCCGCTGTTTGTACGTTGTGTATAAATAACGATCGGCCATGCATTGATATACGGCTGATGTGGAAGAATGCTTCTGATAATAACGCTCTAGTCCCTACTCGAAACCGTTTCATCCTCGACAGAATGTTTGAAATCGTCGGATTTCGAAAGCTGAAGCCTATATTAGACGCGCGTGTTATGGATATGCTTTATTTTGATACGGTTCTTGAATACGCATACACCGCTCTGCTCGATGGTTTACCTAGTGTATGACTGAACAAGGCGAGAATGGTGTAGAGCTGGGTGCTTATTTAAAAAGTTTAGACTCTTTGAAATATCATGAACTTTGGTACAAAGCACTTGAGCTGTACAGGGCTGAGCTCACCTACACCGGTCACCCTGAAGAACTATTTCTTTATATAATGAGCAGCTGTCGTAACGACTTAAAAGATTATTTCAACTGTCGCTATGCAGTGTGAAGAAGAGTTCACGATTGAAAAGCTCGGGTCCGTTGAAATAAACCCTCGATTGGAAAGGCGTGTTTATAAACTTGTATTTGGCGTTGTGGCTAGCGATGAACTCTTTGTGCGTGCGTTTGATTGTATTTTAGGCGTATTTAAAGATAACTTGCCATCCGGATGTAAAGTGGGCACAAAAATAGTACTGAACGATGTGAAGGCCATTTATATAGAGTATAGGTTTCCCTATACCTTGAGCGGTGAAATATTATTAAGCTGAGTATACTGCGTAATGCAAAGCAATAACGATGTAATTGTAGACTCGATTACGTGTGAGTTTAGTGTGTTGCACAATAAAACAAGGTGACTGTATTTATTTTCAATATATTTAACATAATTGTGTATATATATTTATCCTGTACTGCTATATTGATGGCTATACGTTTTGTATTTCTTATTTTTGATTTTGTGCAGTAGAAGATAAAGTGTATGTGTTTATTTATTTAACATAATTGTGTGTATATATATTTATCCGGTACTGCTATATTAATGGTATACGTTTTGTATTTCTTATTTTTTATTTTTTTATTTCGTTTTTTGATCATTCCAATGTATATTCATTTCCTATATATTTCCATAATATAATTGTGTATATATATATTTCTCCTGTACTGTTATATTGACGGTTATATTTTTTTATTATATACATATTCCTCGTTCATATTTCTTAAACTATTATTATTTTTAATTTTTTTGATCATTCCAATATATATTTATTTTCTATATATTTCCAATATTTAATAAACAGAATGATGTAATGTTGTTTTATTTAATTCTTTTGGTTGTAAACGAAAATTATACCAAATGGCTGGTTACGCCTTCTGAACCTACTGACGGATTTCTAAGCCAACTGTTAAGAATTAATTAAATAAATGGCACAATCTGGCAACTCAACCTGATCAAGCCATTTACGCCTTCTAAGCTAACAGTCAATAATATATGCTTTAATTAAAAAAAATAGCTCAACCTGGCAACTCAACCTGTACAAGCCATTTACGCCTTCTAAGCCAACTGGCGGATTAAGCCAGCTGGCAGATTTACAAGTAATAAAACAACGGCTGGTCGGCTGAAGTGTTAATATGCACTTGGCTCCTGACAGGTGAACACCTCTCTTCCTTTCTCTCCTTCTCCTTTCTCTTGGGGGATAACGCCGCCTCCAAGTTTCATGACCCTTGTTGCACCTGCAACATTCCCCTCCCCCTTTGCAGCATTGGGTTGTTGCATAGCACCTCCCCCTCCACTGCATACCCCCACCCCCCTTTGCAACACTGATCATTATCTCTGCAACATTCTTGCATTCGTCCATTTTGCGCCCATACTACTCGCCTTTACACTAAACTTCCTACTGACGTCATTATTATTTAATGCTGGTTTTTTATTATTAGTATTATTATTATTCTCAATAGGCTGATTTACTTTACAAAACATTTAAAGACAAAACCAATAATTCATAGTTTATTTAAACCGTATATTGACAGCTCTGATCATGATCTGCCGAGTTAACTAAAAATGGAATTGAAATATGCCTTCCCATCATGAATTACAAACAAACAGGCACATGGGGAAAATTAAAGGCCCAAGATTAAAAATTAAACGTTAAGCAAGACATGACTTCATCTTTTACAACGAAGAGAGAATGTATACAAAAAAATGAACGAGATTACATTATTAAGCTAAGTTTACGAAAATGATTAAGTTGTTTAAACAGAAATAGTTAACCAATTATAAAATAGAAACCAAATCAAAAATGTATCCAAACTTGTGTCAGCGTTGTACGATTTTGGGTTTTATACAAAATAATTAAGTAGTTTACAAGGAAATAATTCACCAATTATAAAATAAAAAGCAAATAAAGAATGTATCCAAACTTGTGTCAGCGTTGTATGATTTTGGGTTTTATACAAAAATGATTAAGTAGTTTACAAGGAAATAATTCACCAATTATAAAATAGAAAGCAAATCAAAATTTTATCGAAACTCGTGTCATACGATTTTGGACTTGATATGTAAAAATGAATATATGAATAAGAATATAAGGCTTATATAAATATTACGAAGTATCATCAGAATTATATGAATGAAGGGATTATTCATTGTTCATTTTTACACACGATTATATTAGCGATGCAACAGATGTCAGATTTTTTGTATCTGCGGATGAGGATGTCCATAAAAAAATATACATTTTCGATTCCCCACATTATTAACAAAGTGTTGTAATTTTTTTATAACGTAAAAACCATTGGTCACTTTATAAGGAACTAGAACATTGATCAATTCACAAAAAACAAAGTCATATAGCTAAGCACTCATGCTATGTACAATGTACATTGTACACTACATTTGCAATTATCAATAATAGTAATGCTATGGTATGTATACTCTTTCACTATAGTATTTATAGGCTGACCATACGTACCGTTTTGAACGGGACAGTACCGTTTTGTATGGGTTTTTGTATGGGTTCTGTCACTGAAGAATAATTGTAAGCTCAATATGTTTATGTACTTACTTTTTCATGAATACAGAATATTACATAACCCCCGTCCCTTTTTTGCCATCCCAATGTCCCGTTTTTGTCTCAAGGAAATATGGTCAGCCTAAGTATTTACGAGTTTTAGCCACACAGATTATTGTAGTGAATGCGGGACCAGCAGACTCACAATTATAAATTTCCTTTCTCCGTCTGACCTTTTAGTTTTATAGCCTTGTCAAGGAAGCAGTGGATGTAATTAGACACACCAGAAAGACGCTTGGGAATTAGGTACCTACTGGAAAGTGCGGATGTGGACGCGGGTGCGAATGCGAATGCGGATGTCGCATACATCACTAATATATGATATATACTGTATATGTAGGGTTCAATCATCGGCATAAGACTAAGAGTTGATAGGGCAGGAAGTGCGACTTAATAGATCATTGATAAATAAAAGGAAAAGAGTGAGTGGCAGGAGAGAACCCTGAGGAACACCACTGTTAACAGCTTTAGAAAAAGAACAGTGGTCATCTACAACCACAGCTATAGCTCGGATAGGAAGAAAATGAGAGACAGGTAAAAGGATAGAACCGAAGGAGGGCAGTTTGAAAATTAAAGATTTGTGCCACAATCTATATGCGCAAGAGCAAAGGTTTCACCGAAATCCCGAAAAGAGGATGACCAAGGGTCAGAGATATATGCATGAAGATCGCCAGTAGAGCGTCCCTTGCAGAACCCATACTGACTCTCTGAAAGAAGATTGTGAGTAGAGAGGCGTTTAAGAATCTTCCTGTTAAGAATAGATTCAAAGCAATTACACGATGGTTGGAGGGATGAGAGTGTTCACCCTTCTTTGGGACAGGCTGAATGAAAGCGGACTTCCAGAGGAAGGAAAAGTATCAGACGAAATACGAAGACGGAAGAGTTTGCATGGACAGGGTGTCATCACAGAAGCACAGTTCTTGAGAATGACAGGGTGAACCCCATCAAGACTGTACGCCTTCCTAGAGTTGAGCCTCTATAGGGCAGAAAACCAGCTTTGGAAGAGATTCTAATTTCAGATATAATTAAGTCTGAGGGAGGGGGACATAGAGGAATAGCACCGGAATCGTTCAGTGTTGATGAGGAGGCGAAAGTTTGAGCGAAGAGTTCAGCTTTATCAGGATACGAGACGGCAACTACGCCGGCAGAATGGATAAGAGGAGGGAAAGAAGAAATAAAGTTGTTGGACAGGTTTCTAGTTCGGTGCTAGAAAGAGTGAGAAGAATTAGAATTAGGTAGTTTTCACATTTTTGTCCGATAAAGGAATTTTTGGCGAGTCGAAGAACAGATTTTGCAAGATTGCGGGCAGAAAAATAAGCAGAGTGAGAGTCAGGGGTTGGATGGTGACGGTACCATCTGATCAAATTATCACCAGCCCCTTGAGCGACAGCACAGACATAAGGAAACTATATCGAAGTTACTGTGCTGCAGAACTCCCAATTCGCTTTATAACATCTTTTAGACAGCTGAATAAGTTATATCCAAGATGTTCAGCCTCTTAAATGTTCGCTGAACGCAACGTTTCTAACCTCCCTGACGCAAGAGGACGTGCTCAACACAGTCGTATGCGAAAAATTAAAAACGCAGACAACCCAATTGTACAAATCTAAATGACCCCACCTCCTCTGCCAAAGATTGTGCCTCAATTTTTGTTGTAGCATCTGTTGTTTTTTCCCTGACCTCCAACAATGCCTCCCTTATCAAAGAGGCCTGATAACGCAAAGGCTCAATACTTTTAAGTCGGCTTTACCACCTCGTTTCACGCCAGGACTTTAGAGTGATACTGACATACTGTTTCGAAATAGTCCATCGTTGAGGTGCTGCTGAGAACAAATTGTATACTTTTTGTACATATCCAAAGAAGCTTGTGGCATCTAGGGAGCTTTTGGCTGCGCCAGCCACTGCAAGGTTCAAGGTATGTGTCCCACAAGGTACATAAAGTGCACGAGGGTTTTCTTCTAGGAGCCGTGCTTGAACACCCTTATTCTTTCCCTTCATATTGGCTCCATTGTCGTAAGACTGCCCTCTGCAATCATTAAAGGGTAAGTTTAGCTCCTCAAGCCTTTTGAAAATGAGAGAGGACAAACCGAGACCTGTTGTTTCTGATGCCACAAGGAATCCCAGAAAGTATTCTTTGATTTCTGGTGTTTCTTCTAGTTTGACAGTTCTGATGATAACTGACATTTGTTCTTGGTGGCTTAGGTCAGGAGTGCAATCCAAAATGATGGCATAATATTTGAACTGCTTAATTTCTGTCGCCATTTTCTGAACTATTTTGTCGCTGATGGAGGTAATCAGTTCATTTTGAGTAGTTTTGCCTAAATAGGTAGCATGAGTACCCACTCCACTTTCCACCCGGCTGATATGCTGTTTCATTACTGGATCAAAATTGGCAAGAAGTTCTACCTCTTTTAGGAAGTTGCCATTGCTTTCATGGTGCAATTTGTCAACAGAACCCCTAAACCCTAGGTTTCTCTCTGCTAAAGACTTGATGATGCAAACTAAACGAGTGAGTACTTCCCTCCAACGCTTCCTCTCGGCTTCTGCAAGAGACACTTCTACCTGGTCAATGGTCTTGACTTCCCCTTCTTAAGAAGCAGGTCAAGCTCCTTCCATATTACCATGTTCTTAGTGTGTTCTGGGTTATTTTCATGGCTTTTCAATAATGTACCTAAATGGATCCAGTCTGACAGCCCTTCTGTGATCAACTTGTAGGTTTTTTTTTAAACAATTTACAACAGAAGCAATAGACTGCATTGTTTTTTCTTGAATAGAGAAGCCAACTCCGCTTAATTTTCTCCCCATTCATTAATGTCCTATAACTGTGGTGAATGTTAAAGCTTCTACCATCTCCTCTTTTAGGAAATGTGAACTCAGGACCAACCAAAAATGGCCCTCTGCTGACCAAATCTTCCTGATTTCACCTGACAAAACAGATGGCCAGTCAGCTGGATCAAGTGGTTGAGCTAAATTAGAGTAGTGAGATGAGAAAGGTGGAAGATCAGTGGAGGGTGAAGACGGCTCTGGTACCCGTGCTGATGCTCCCTCAGCAGCAGTGATATCAGTGGAGGAAGAAGACGGCCCTGGTACCTGTTCTGATGCTCCATCACCAGCAGTGACATCAGTGGAGGAAGAAGACGGCCCTGGTACCTGTGCTGATGCTCCTTCAGCAGCAGTGACATCAGTGGAGGAAGAAGACGGTTGTGGTTCACCTGATGAAGTTCCAAAATACTTGAGTAATGCCCCTGAAAGATATAACATGGATTCATGTAAATTCAATCCATCACTGAATACATTTAATAATAATAATAATAACCACACACCTTTTTCCTTTGCTATTTTTCCATCCTCACTTTTTCTTTTCTTTCTTTTCTCTGCACCTGATGGATAAGACCGTTTCATTTGCTCTGCCACTGCAGTTAGCTAGACTGGTTGGTATTGGGGCCACAACAACAATATCTGAAAGAAAAAAATAGAACTGTGTGATTATAGCCTACCGATCTTTATTAGAAACAGCCTCGATCAGTTATATGTATTATGTATATGAATTATTATCAGTAAATATTCCAAGGAAATTATAGATAAAACGTTATGCTACTTGAGTAATTTCGAAAGAAAGTCTGTATACAAAGGCAACAAAGCTCTTGCTGTTCCGTTTTATGTTCTTATTCTAATAATTAAAAATAACACACCAATTTCATTTGTTATAAACGAGCAACTTCTATTGCACCGTTCTTGAAATAATTACATCCAAAAATATGAAAGCATCTCCGACACAAAGTACTTTCTACTTTGACATGCATAGATTTATACAATTATAGCATTTGATTAATAAAGCTACTTAGGAAAATATATCAAAACTAAAGCACTATGCTCAAACCTGAGAGAGAAACATACCTTTCCATAAAACAGTTGCTTGCCAACTGGCTGGTGGCTAGAGATCACGGTTTTAAATTTTCGGATGACGTCTCTATGGCAATACTACATGAGGCGCCGCTGAGGTGACGGATGGTCAGATTTATTTGTTATATGTCTCGATATTATGATCAATAAACTGATGATGTAATGAAGAGTTGATATATTAGATATAATTGATATATGACATATAATAACCAAAAAAATATACCGTCACAAAAAATAGATTGATACCCGAACAGAAACACTGATAATAATATTGTATACGTAGCGCACACGCCACATTACGTACATGAAGAAACGAAAAAAAATTAAACGAAAAGAACTTTAACAGTGACAGTTCTGAATACATAATGACAAAAAGTAGCCTACAAACATAAACATAATAATACACGCTTATTTATGCTGCTTATTTACATTCTTTTATGTGGTTTTGTGTCGTTTTTATAAGTTTGGTGATGCTATAGCAACTAAAAATACGAAGAACAAATGAATTTTGGAGGGGCCCTCTAATTCATGGGGGCCCTGTGCAGCTGCACAGGCCGCACATAGCTGGGGCCGGCCCTGGTTAACACAGTTTCGAAAATGGCGTCTGACAGTGATGTGCGTCGTAAACAGAGAGCTGTTATCGAGTTCTTAACCGCAGAGAAGGAAACAGTTGGAAATATTTACAAACATCTACAAAACGTTTACGGAGATGCTGTTGTTGATCGAAACACAGTTGACGCTGGTATAAACGTGTGAGATCATCGGAGAGAGGGAGAGCCAGCCTCGATGATGAGCCACGCAGCGGTCGCCCGGCATCGGCTTTGACATCTCACACCGGAGCATTTTTTTAACCTAGTGAGTGGGCGACATGAATGTCACCCAGTGAAGAAAATTTGTCGCCCAGTAAATGAAATTTTAGGGTAGTGGGCGACAAGGAATTTTCAAAATTTGTAAATATAGAATTGTCTTGGGAGCATTGTCTTAGAAAACATATAAATACATATAATACATGCACATATGCCACAATTAGAACTGTTTATCCTAAATGTAAATATGAAATTTACATTGAATATTTATATATTGATAATGCTAGTATTATTTCAGACGACACGGGGATGGTGGCCTGATTAGGGAACATCCAGAGCCATAGTATCCTTAATCCAGGGGTGTGCTGGGACCGGTTCGGTCCGGTTCGCCCGAACCGTTTGTTAAATTTTGATTGGATCACCGAACCGTTTGTTTGTTTTTAACAAATATTTAAGTCAGTAGAAATTTATTTATATCTAAATTTTTTTTCACTTTTTCAGGACTTTATAGAAAAATATAGGTAGTATCACAAGCAGTGGTCGTTTCAATATTTATTTATTTTTTGATGAAAAATTAGTTTATTTTTAGATAATTATGTCATTAGTGAGTATAAAGAATATGTTAAATAATTTCTGCCAAAATGTTACAAAGTGCTGTTTGGAAAAGCTAAAATGCGTTGGCTCCCGGGGCTCCGCCCGGGACCCCGCTGGGGGAACTACCGCTCACCCCAGACCCCCTAGTTTAATGACTCGTGCCATTGACGCTCGCCAATTTACACCTCTATCTGTATCAGAACCGGTTGATAAGAAATTGGCAGCACACCCCTACCTTAACCCCCCCCCCACTTCCCGATCTGCCTTTGTCGCCCAGTGGGAAAAACTTACAAAATGTTCTGCAAGGGACAGTACTAGCTCCCTTGCTCTTCATAGTAATGATTGCAGATACTGATGCAGATATCAATGACAGTATTGTATCATGTTTCGCAAATGACACAAAGATATGCAAGAAAATATTGAACGAAGGTGACATAGAAAGATTGCAAAACGACATTTAAACAGTATTCAAGTGGCCAGAAGACAACAATATGAAGTTCAACGAAGAAAAATTCCAATTTCTAAGATATGGTAATAACAAGGAGCTGCAGAATAAAGGGTCCAAAACTCTGCAAGCCAAACAGATAACACTAAATCCACAAGTCAGGGATCTTGGAGCAATAATGTCGTCGAAAGCAGGATTCAGAGAGCACTAGAACATCAAAGTTACAACGGCTAGAAAAATAATGAGAATCATCTGGAGGAGCTTCCGCAGCAGAAAAGCAAACATCATGCTCAAATTATGGAAGAGTTTAGTCCTACCAATAATTGAGTATTGCTCAGTACTCACAAGCCCATACAGAAAACGAGACATTGCGAACACTGAAGCTATACAAAGGACTTTTACGTCTAAGATAGAAGAAACGGAAGGTGAAGACTACTCGGTCTCGACTACAATCCCTGAAACTCTACTCTCTCGAAAGAAGGCGCGAGCGGTACACAATAATATACAAACGGAAAATACTTGAGGGCTCTGTCCCTAACCTTATAAATGAAATAGAAACAAACTGGAATGAGAGAAGAGGCAGATTTTGGCCATGAAAACGAGGATGGAAAATATCCTCAGAATACGAGGCCCGAAGCTTTTCAATATCCTACGAAAAGAAGTGAGGAATCTCCAACCAGCACACCGACCTGAATAACTTCAAGAACCAGCTGGACAGATTCCTGTGCAATCCCTGACCAGCCATGCGTGGCTGGCTACGAGGGCAGGAGGAGATCAGACAGTAATTCCCTCCTTCACCAAATTCCGCAAATGAGGCGGGATGTTGTAGAGGGGTCAACCGCAGGTCGACCCTGAACAGTCGTTGAACTCACATAAAGTAACGTAAAGTAAAGTATCAATCGACAGGAAATTTAATGAAGAAAAACATCTACAAAAGTTTAGCTATGAAACGGCGAAAACTACGAATTTTATTTTTAAAACACCAAAAGCACCCTAGAGTTCGGGCCTCAATGGTACACTTAAACTTAATTAATTAAAATGATATATTCATTATCATAAGATAAGGCCTGTAACTAATATATAGTTGAAAATCAAAGGCACTCGTTAATTAGGAAACTAATTATAAAGCTTTAAAAACATGCAAATAGCTACTTTGTCCACTCGCTTTGTTGGTCCGCGATTTAAAGTTTGATGACGGAAATGGTCCGGAGACGTATTTTACTTGGATTAGGTCCACTAGGGGTGACTAGGTTCTGAACTATCAGCTTTATTAGACCTTGCCTTAAACATGATTTTAACTCTCTGGTTATCCCCATCTGAACAGTTATTGCAAAACCACAAAATATTGGAGACTTCATTCCCCTGTACATCTGATCTGTAATTTTGAGGCAGGCTCTGTGATTATAATATATTAGGCTGTAGTAATGCTATAATGTTTCAGACCAACAAAGGCCCCAGGATCCACTCATGGCTGGACTACCTAACTGTGGTTGTAGTTGTGTATTGCGCATGTCCTCCGTGGTGGCGGAGGGGACCTCAGAGCATTTTTTAAGTTTTTCCCACTGGACGACAAAGGCAGATCGGGAAGTAGGTGGGGGGATTAAAGCAGGGGTGTGCTGCCAATTTCTTGTCAACCGGTTCTGATACAGATAGAGGTGTAAATCGGCGAGTCATTAAGCTAAGGGGTCTGGGGTGTGTTATGGTAATTCCTCCAAACTTCCTCTTGCAGAGGTGCCGGAGCGGCGCTCCGGTGAGCTCCGGCAGCACTGCACCCCTGGTTATTTCGATATTACACAGAGTGGAAACAAAACGTTCGTATACCACGAGGTAGAAACATACCCAGTACGAATTTCTACATCAAGTTCTTCCAATATATATATATATATATATATATATATATATATATGGAAGAAACGGTATAATGAATCAGATTCGCATCCGGATTCAACTCCAAATACAGTTGGATTCAGATTCGATCCCTTTTTGGTGGATTCGGATTCGAAAAACATTGAAGATTTGGATTCGGATTCGTGATTCTATATTTTAGCGAATTCGGATTCGGATTCAAATCCCCCTCTCGGATTCTAGGCACCAATGATACGTATACAGTATATGTGTATGTATATATATATAATATATATATCTATATATATATATATTAGTAGCTTAATATTAACCACTTTGATGTTGCCAGTTCATAGCGTAAAGTTAGCACTATAATAATGATAATGGTTAATTGATTGATAACACTGGTCAACAAAGATTTTTCATCAGAGTAAAATTTGTGTTGGCTGGATAGCATTTTTCACGCTGATTCCAAACCTGCATTCAGATCATTTCTAGCACGTATAGTTTTCAAGATGAAGGCATATATATAACTACACAGATTTAACCATTTTAAATAGGCAAAATACTAATATTTCAACATTTGATTGTGTTTATTTTATTGTGTTTTTTAGTTTATTCATCTTATTTATTTCAATTATCTTAATTATACATCTTATGTATTTCAGGTGTGAGCTTTTACGTCTAGCAGCATTGTGATTCAGGCAACAACGCCGTGCTTTGTGTGTCAAAAGATCAGTCCAGTCCAAGAACTTGTTGTGTCAAGTTGGTGTACATTTTTTTTGAATTTATAGTTTGCTCAGGTCAGTCAACATGCCTCGACAATGTAAGAATGACCCCGACAAGTTCTGTTTCGTATGCGGCCAGTTCACAACTAAAACACAGCGACGAAGTATTACAACCGACATTAAGAAAATATACAAGCTATACTTTGGTTGCCATCTAGGTGACCAAGATAAACCATGGGCGCCACATCAAATCTGTTCTGGCTGTTCAAATGGATTACGTGATTGGCTTAACAAAAAGAAAGCTTCAATGCCATTTGCCATACCCATGATATGGAGGGAGCCGAGAGATCATCATGAAGACTGTTATTTTTGTAGTGTGAACTTAATGGGGTTTTCTGCCAAGAACAAACACCAGATTGTATATCCAAACTTGGATTCAGCACGTAGACCAGTAAAACATGATGAAACATTGCCCATTCCAATTCCCCCAAGTGATAGGCTAGATTCTATCATAGATGACATGGAAAGTGATGAAGGTGCAACTGGCGTTTCCGGACCATCTACAGAACCAGAGTACACTTTTGAAGGTAGACATTTAGAGCCTAAAAAGTTAACCCAAGGACAGTTGAATGATCTTGTTAGAGACTTATCGCTGTCTAAAGAGAAATCAGAACTTCTTGCCTCAAGACTAAAGGAGAACAATTTACTTGATAACAATGTTCGTATTAGTTACTACCGAAATCGGAATTTTGAATTAACAGCATTCTTTTCAGTAGACGGTCCTCTCTGTTATTGCCATGACATCAATGGACTATTTACAGCCATATCTCAGACGTATGTGGCATCTGAGTGGCGCCTCTTTATTGATTCGTCGCAGAGAAGCCTGAAAGCAGTTCTTTTGCATAATGGTAATATAATGCCATCCATCCCCATTGCCCATTCCGTCCATCTAAAAGAGACATATGACAATATGGATATACTACTTAAGGCAATCAAATACGACAGTCATCAATGGAATGTTTGTGGAGATCTAAAAGTTATAGGAATGCTTATGGGTATGCAGTCAGGATTCACAAATGGATATGTGAAAACTTTCTTGGAAGCAACAAGTTACCTGCGTATAAGGATGGAGTCAAGAACCTCCTTGATGCCTTCAAAGAAATGGAGTGTCGAATGTCGTTAAATATTCACTTCCTGCATTCCCACTTAGATTTCTTTCCTGAAAACCTTGGTGCAGTGAGTGACGAGCAAGGAGAGCGCTTCCATCAAGATATTCAGATGATGGAGAAGCGCTACCAAGGATATTGGAATGAAAGCATGATGGCGGACCATTGTTGGATGCTGTATCGTGACAATCCAGGCCAAATTTACAAAAGGAAATCACACTCACAGCGCTTTTAATAAAATAATGTATATATTCTTTATTTATAAGTACATTGAATAAAGTATATGATGTATTTGTTGTTTAGCATTCCTAAGTGTGATCTATACATCCATAAATTTTCTTATAGCAATATCAAAAACTTAAAAATATCAAAACCAGTGTATCTATATAACTCTACGTGCTAGAAAAAAAATAAAACCAGATTCGGAATCAGCGCGAAAAATGCATTAAGAAAAGGGTGATCATGTTTGTGATGAGGAAAAAAGTTTCATTTTGTTGGCCAGTGTAATGAATGATTGTTAATGATAAGGCTGGATTCACCAATTTATAGTCACTCCAGGATCACCAACTTATAATGGTCTACAAATCACCGATTTGATGTGGCTAAGAAAGTAGGCTTACTATAATTTATGAATGATGATACTGGAATGAATGATTAGGGGTCACCAGCTTGGCCTACAACCAAACAAACAATATTTAAATAGGAGAGAACATTCCCTTGTTGTTTTGTGTTTAATTAGGAAAATAATTAAATTATTTGTTCACAGCAATTAACAATTCAATAACGGTATTTATAGTGATTAACAATTATATAACGGCATTTGTACTATGCTAAATATGACTGAGTATTAGCAATAAGAAAAATGGTTATACAGACTAACTGTTAAGTAATTACAATGATTATAAACACTAATTTAGATAGGCTAATGAGATATTGCGAGTGAACACAGGATATATAATGAAAGCCTATTAACGACTGAAATAATGCCCGTAAGGTTGTGCACAGTAAATGGATTAGGCCGTCAAAAATGAAATGCATAAAAGAACATATAAACAGTAGGATGCACGACAAGTAAATTATACCAGTAAATTATACCAGTAAATTATACTCATTGGCAAAGATTATTTTTAATGCCTTCTTAGAAGATAATGATATGCACATTATATGTCGTATTTTTTGAGACCTTACATGTCTTTGTATAAGTTTATTAGATTAAGTTATGTTATGGCTCTATTATGTAATTATTAAAGAAATCTCAAAGCTTTGATACTTGTCGGTGTCAGATCAGCATACTTACTCGTTTTATTACTCTCTTTTCATTCTTCTTATTGTATGATATATGCATTGTTTCTCGGCTACATTTACTAGTGTATACATATATATATATATATATATATATATATATATATATATATATATATATATATATATCGGGTGACCCAAAAAAAATGCCTTGAGATTTGAACATCAATAACTTTAAAAATATGCAGTTTACACTTCCAAAATTTACAAAACTTTTACCTCAATCTATTGGTAAGCTATCATAAAAGTTTCAGATCTCTACATAAAATACTTTTTCCACAGCTGAGGGAACAATGAGGTATGGTGAAAAAAACGAATATCATAAACTGAAAAAATTTTATTATTCACATTTGATCATCAAATATGATCAATATGTCCGCCGTCCTGCTTACAAACTAATCTTAACCTTTTCTTCCACGACATGATACATTTTCTGATTTCTGCTAATGTTATTTTGTCCCACCATTCGAGTATATTTTTTCTTTAATTGCATTTCTGTAAACTTTTCTGTTTGGCCTTCATAAATCTTCTTTGCTAGAGTGTTCCATATGCATTATGCAGGGCCGTTTCCTGGCATAAGCAGACTAAGCGGCCGCTTAGGGCCCCGCTTCTACTAGTTGGCCCCTAGACAGGCTCCCAGGTCATAGCTCAGTGGGCAAGAATAGGAATATAGCTGAAATTATTATTAATATTATTGTTATTATTATTATTATCCTCATTATTATTATTATTATTATTATTATTATTATTGTCGTATTAATTAAAGTTTTTGTATGAGACAAATGTGATAAAACGGAGACAAACGAAACGTTTTGGTCGTTATGTGTAAATAACTATTGTGAGATCTTATTTCTATATTATTTAACTTTATTCTTACTACATGCTTATACTTTCCTAAATACTTAATTTTTCTAGTATTGTAAAACATTATTATTATTATTAAAATTATTATTATTATTATTATTATCATCATTATTATCATGATTATTATTATTTAGCAGATTAGTTGTGGTTAACTAGATGTGACTTCGTGCATCTTGGAAAATGAAACGACATTATCCATCAGGAGCTGAAAAACGGAAAAAGAAGAAAATAGAGGAGGAGAAGCTTTCCAGTAGCACAGGTGAGATGTGCCACTTGTATATTTTTATGATTACAGTTCAGGCAACCAGGTTAGGAAGACCAGCAAGCTAGGCAAGTGCTCAGGAATCGTGTAGAGTAAGCTAGTCTCTGTAATATTTATAATATTTCGAAATGTGAAATTTAATGGATCACATCACCTCAAATTCTGTTCACACAGATCAATTATTACACAGGTCAACAAAAAAAAATTTTTTTTTCGTTGCCAAGGAAATTCGTACGAATTGAGGGTATTTTGGGGTTGCTGAATTCCAAAATGAAAGTAGTTTTTCCGATTTGGCTCTAGTTCTTGAGATAAATGAATACCCTCAATTAATAGGAAACGTAACCATAACGCGTGCATATGGGAAACTACCGGAACATTCTAGATGGTGAGACCGAATAAAATGCCATTATGTATTTCATGTGTTACTTTTGTATGATTTGAAACAATTTCAATGCGCTTTGTAAGTAGGCTCCGCCTGAACATTAAATTTTTGGCATTTTTACGTGTTTCAATGGGGTACCAATTATTTCATAAATTAGAGCCAATCTAGCAAAACCGATGTCATATTCGGAATCAGCACCACAAAGTTATCCCAAAATCACTCTAATATGATTGGCACTAAAATGAGTGTTGACCAGTGAATTATCAAACAAGATAAGAAAGAGTATTTTAGCAAAATCTAACAGAATATGTAATGTTATGTTCTTCTCAGGAGCACTACTGAAATATTTGGAAAAGCCATCCTCAGCAAAGCCTGATGAGCATCATAAGCCAACAGCAGGACCATCCTCTATGCAGAGCTGGGCAGTATTTAAATACGTATTTAAATACATTTGTGCATTTAGAACTGTATTTATAAATACATTGTTTTTCATGTATTTAAATATAGTATTTAAATACTTTAATGAGTATTTAAATACAATGTATTTAAATACTCAAAATATAAAAATGTAAATACTTTTACTGGTTTAATACACGTTCTGTACTTGCACAGTACGACGCGTCGACAGTGTAGTACAGCATGGTTCATGTTTCAACGTGTCAGTTCAATCAATTGTGTGCCACTCTCAGTCGAAAGCGGTTGATTTCTTTATCTTGTGCGTGTCATGGCTTCAACAAGCAAATCCGGTGAATCAAACAGTGATATATCTGCAGATAACAATTTAGTGCACCCTCTGTTTGATGGAAAATACTTTAAAATTAAATCTAAAGACGGTAATAAGGTAAAGTGCACTTGCTTGCTGTGTAAACACGAAGTCTCTGCTGCAAGCAATGCTACAACGAATCTGTACACTCATCTGAAGGTAAGTGTTTTTTTAGACATCAAAAAATATCTTGAAATTGACCGAATAATCGTACAAAACGGCTCTGCCTTAAGTGGGCCTGTGTAACTAACTCGTTGCAATCAATCCAATTTGCGATGGAAAATTCATTGATGAAAAAGCTTTTAAAATCGTCTGATCTATCGAGTGGTGTATTTATTTCGAAATTCACCGTGTCCCCTAAAGTAGAAATTTATCAAAACATGAATTAGTGAATGCATATGGTAAAATTTGTATGTATTTAAAATGTATTTACAAATGTATTTAAATACAATTGATGTATTTTGTATTTAGTATATAAATACATTCGTAAAATGTATTTAGTATTTAGTATTTAAATACATTTCTCCCATGTATTTAGTATTTAGTATTTAAATACATTTCTCCCATGTATTTAGTATTTAGTATTTAAATACATTTCTCCCATGTATTTAGTATTTAGTATTTAAATACATTTCTCCCATGTATTTAGTATTTAGTATTTAAATACATTTCTCCCATGTATTTAGTATTTAGTATTTAAATACATTTCTCCCATGTATTTAGTATTTAGTATTTAAATACATTCAATGTATTTATTGCCCAGCTCTGCCTCTATGCAACCTCAAACACCAGTAGAAGTAGAGCCTGATGAACCAACAAGTGGCCCATTTTCTGTTCAGCTTCAAACACCACACACAGGCATTTCTACTGAGCAACAAGAACCAAGATCTGCTCCACCGCTTGATCCGTATGACTGGCCAGTAGTTGGTAGTTTGGTAGTTGATAACTGCATTATTTTTTATACATATTCTGTGTCATTTATTGTAAATAATGCATAGGCTAATTTTCAGGAATTTCATGAGGAGTATTTTTTTCTCTTTGTCTTCTGAAAGTACATATTTGTTGTTTTGGACATAAATGTTACATTAAAATTGTTTCATAATTGTTTTTTATTAACACAGACATTTTTTGTATGTGTATGCTGAGGTGATGTAGTAAGGCGTGAGATGGTGGATGGAGGGGTGGGGCCTCAAATGGGTATACTGCTTAGGGCGCCCTAATGGCTAGAAACGGCCCTGTCCATATGCAATAATCCATGGGATTGCAATCAGGTGATTGCGGGGGCCAGTCGTTTTTTTCCAATGAAGTTGACTACATTCTGTTGTAGATAATTCACTGGTCGACAAAATCGAACTTTTTATTTGTCACATGAACAAAAATGGATGGATCTTATAGGTTTTTTACCGCTGAGTTCAAAAATGGCCTCAAAATGTTTCTATCACCCACCAATATTGAATGAATCGAAAATGAAATTTGGACTAATTTATAGGCGTAATAGCAATATCAAAGTAGAAAATGCATATTGAATTCACCTAAAATGTGGCTACTGATGATTTACGCTTGTATTTCGCCTCTGGGCCATCCTTTGACAATGTCCAGCAATAGTCATCCAACATGCTGGGGCTCCACTTGCCCTGGTATCGCTTCTCCATCGTGGATATTTGTTGATGAAAGCGTTCCCCATGCTCATCACTAACATCGCCTAAGTTTGTTGGGAAGAAGTCGAGATGTGAGTCAAGAAAATGAATTTTCAACGACATGTTGCACTCCACGTCTTTGTAGGCCTTGAGAAGTTCTTCAACAAGTGACTCTTAATTTTCGGCCTTAAAGTTTCCGAGGAAATTTGTGTTCACTACTTTAAATGCTCTCCATGCTGCTCCTTGAACTTCACTTAGAGTTTCATCAAACGCGCTGTCTCTCATGATTTCTCTAATTTGCAGGGACCACAAATATTCCTTCTTTGATTTTGACCTCGCTGATCCTCGGAAATTTCTGTTTCAAGTAGAGACCCCCCCCCCCCACTGCCATTTTGATCCATGGCCTTAACAAAATTTTCCATTAAACCAAGTTTAATATGTAGTGGTGGCAAATAACTTTTTTGGATTAAGAAGAGGTGAACTGGTGAGATTTTTATGCCCTGGAATCAACGCTTGTCGAAGTGGCCATTGGTTCTTTGAGTAATGGCTTTCCCGTGCTCTGCTGTCCCATTCACAGAGGAAACAACAGAATTTCGTATAACCCAGTTGTAAACCAAGAAGTGCAATCACTTTCAAGTTTCCACAGATATGCCAAGAGTATTTATCATATTGGATATGTTTCACAAGCAGGTGCATATTGTCGTATGATTCCCTCATATGTACGGCATGTGCTAATGGAACTGAAGGGTATTTATTTCCATTATGGAGTAATACAGTTTTTAAACTCAGCTTCGAGGAATCAATAAATAGGCGCCATTCGTTTGTATCATGTTGTTGGCCAAGGGTTTTCATGAGAGGGTAGAAAGTTTATTTGATGCTTGCGGTAAAAAGATATCTTAGTGCCTTTTTCTTGAAGATTCCAACCTTTCAACCTGGAAGCCGAAAGTTCGGATTGATCTTTTGACAATTTCAGATCACAGACAAGCTCGCTCAGGTCTGCTTGAGATATTAAGTGATGCTCTGTCGATGAAGAAGATGGTTCAAACATTGGATCAACATCGTCCGTCAGTAAACCATGTTGAGCTTCGTCATTACCATTGTACATCAATTTCATTTTCCTCATCTAAACTCCACGTTTCCGGTGGCCTTGGTACTAGCAAATGTTTATGTAAAACATACCATTTGGCTAATGGTAAATTTGGGTATTGTACCAAATGTTTAGATTTCGCAGTAATGCCTAGTATATTTGTTAAGCAGAAATAACAATCCGTTAAATGGTCTTTCGGCTCTCTCCATATCATCGGAACAGCAAACGGCATTTGACGAGACCCATTTAGCTAGCCTGTCAGAAGTCTTAAACACGTAATACAGAATATATGAGGTGCCCACGTCTTGTTCTGATCCCCTACCTTGCAACCAAAATAAAGTTCGTATGCTTTTTTGACGAGAGGGGTGAAATTTCGCCTTTGAAATTTAAGTGTTAACTCTCTGCACACATAACAGAAACAGTTTGGATGGTTGACACACTTGCGTGGCATTCTGTCATGAAACAATACGAACGCACTGACACAAAAAATGATTAAGGAAAATCACGAATAAAATGCACGATGTTCACTGAGTGAGATCAAATGAGTAACTGACAAATGAAAGTCAACAGTGACGTGTAGCAACTTATAAGCAGAGGAAGAGGAAGTGGCAGACCCCGCCCCCTTCCTATTCTCACTCAAATCCTAAGTAATGTAAATTCGTGTGTCACTCTAAAACTGCGGGTGATAGAAAAATTGTTTTCATTTTCGTAATCAACGTAAAAAATTACACATAGTTCAAGTAAAAATATCTCTCTGACAAAAACTTTGTTGACCAATGATATATAATCCTGTGTGAACTTGCTAGTATGAGCTGTAGTACCATCTTGTTGGAATATGAAATCATTTCCATAATACAGATGCCGACAATCAGGCAAAAGATTATCCTCTAAGAGATTTACATAGGTTTCTGAATTAATTTTTTTATTTTCTGAAATGAAATGAATTTTCCACGATACACCTGCTAATACCATGATTTTTTTGGAAAACCGACTTGTCCGGTAGGAAAGTCTCGATGGAGGAATGTCTTTCTTACGCCGACCATAAACAACATCGTTCCGGGAGTTTCGAGCAATCTTGATGGTGAAATCTTTTTCATCTGTAAAAACTATTTTCTTAACATCATTGGACGAAATCTATCAAGCAATTTTCTACAACGAATTTTTCTTCTCGCTCTTACATTGCTGTCACGCCTTGAAACACGGATCCTTTTAAATGTTTTAAGTCCTACCGTTCTCTGCATTCTTTGTATGGAACTTCGACTGATACCTAAATTTCTTGCAATTTTCCTCTGAGAGCAGTGTAACCCCGGTCGATCCTCTTGAGATAGGCTCATCATTTCGATCATTGCTATATTGTCTTGAGTGTTTTAGGCCGACCACTTCCACGCTTCCCTGCCGTCGAACCGGTTGCTTTAAGTTTTTTAATTATTCTATTCACAGACGTAACATTACAAGTTATTCCTGGAAATTCCCTCAAAATTCTTGCCCAGTCCATCTTTTTTCCAAGAAACACTTTTTAATCACCGCTTTTTCACCGTTAGTTAGAACCATAATTTCAAGGGTAAGTTTAAAAAACAGTATTTAAGATGGGCGTAGCCTATATCATCTGACGTTTTTCAGAGACTAACAGATTATCCATAGGCTAAGGAAACTACCACAAGTATTAGAATAGTTGCCAGGTACAGCTATACACATTTAGGATTTATGATATTCGTTTTTTTTCACCATACCTCATTGTCCCCTCAACTGTGGAAAAAGTATTTTATGTAGAAGTCTGAAATTTTTATGATGGCTTATCAATAGATTGGGGTAAAAGTTTTGTAAATTTTGGAAGTATGAACTGCATATTTTTGAAGTTATTGATGTTCAAATCTCAAGGTATTTTTTCTCGGCCACCCGATATATATATATATATATATATATATATATATATATATGTGTATGTGTGTGTGTGTATTGTGTGTGTGTGTGTATATATATCAGCAGAGGGCTGATGTGTTAGAACGTTGCTCCCCTGCATGCACAAATAAATCTCCTCTTCATCTTCCGTGAACGTACTGAAAATAATATGGTGCATTCAGAAGGAGTGTAGTCATGGTTAAGACGATGCGGGGTTGGTGCGTCGGTTCAACGTGGGCATGCGGCCGCGGCGTACGTGGGATGGCTGCGGGGCTACAACAGTCCCTCAAGAGCTTACACCTTCCTTAAATGTACCTCACAAAGGTTCATGAAGTCTCCCATTAACCTGCCCACCCAACCTCAAATTCAAATACATTTTTTTCTTTTTTAACACTTAAATACTCTCATAAAACTCCGTGAGGATCGCGTGACGTCATCATGCCAAAATGTGACTCATAAACGGACGTGTAGAACTCAAGGGGGAAATTCTCAAATCGATCCATTTCGGTCTCCTCTCTCCTCAAATGCTACCATACTACTTATGAATATACTTTAGGTATATACAGAATAAAAAAACTCATTCTGTTACCTTTCTGAAGAAGAAACCCCATTAATAAAATATATATCCATTATAAAATAACGGAAAAATAAAAATAAGGACATTTATTTGGGACACCATATACAGTATATTAAGTAAAAACATTTATTTTATAAGTTTATTTGCTTAAACTCAATATTTTAGTTATACTAGAAGATAAAAAGCATATCTAAAATTAAAAACTTATTTATTTAAAACGTTTTAAATGCAAATATAAATTTCTTCAGAAAAAATAATGACATTTTTAAAACAGAAATTGCACATCACTAATAGGAAATAATTTGTGATTATTAATTTTCATAACAAATAATTCTTTTGAATTTAACCTTGTATGGCTGATTGCTACATGTTAAATATTCTGTCCATACAGGATTAAAATTCTTTACTGAAAACATATCGATGACACTTTTTTACGTTTTAATGAACTAATGAAACCTTTAATATGAAGAGCTTATACAAAATATTTAAATTTGATGAAGTTCCATTGAGAATATCAAAACGTAGGTTTATTCTGTTTTAATAATGGGTTTTACTCTCCAGAATCCATAACATCATGGACAGTTCAAAATTTTTTAGTTGTTGTTGTTGTTATTTAGCCGATCAGCCCACCCTGATCGAGCAAGCCGGCGGCACGCAGGTAACCGATCGCCCTCTCCGGAGTGGACCAGAGGTTCAGCGCACTATGTGGTGTTGTGTTCGTTGTTGTGCTAGAGCGGTACAGTCCGTCATAATGTGTTCAATTGTTTGTGGTGTGTCCTGGCACAGGTGACAGGTGTCGTCTGTGGAGTTGTCTAGTCTGTGTTTATATGTCCGTAAGTTGGGGTGATGTCCACATCGGAATCGTGCTAAGTTAACTCGATCCGATCTGCTCAGGCTGATCTCTGACCTGTTAATGGATGGCGGCTTCGCGCCTAGGACCGCATTCGGACTGAGTCGTGTCAGTGCTTTGTGGGTTAGGTGTGTGTGTGTGTGTGTGTGTGTGTGTGTATGTGTTTTCTGTACTGTGATGTCTGTGGGGCGTGGTATGAAATGGAGTATTTGGTTATAATGTCTCTCTGGTGTTACCTTAATGGTGCGAAGTGTCGGTGCATGATTGTACATGTAGTGGCAAGGGTGTTGTGGGTTAGTTGTCGCTGCTGCCATGAATTGTGCTCCCCTCATGTCTAAATGTTCCCTAACTTTCAGTATTTTTGTTTTTGTGTGCAGGTGTTCTATTGGTGTTGTTTGAGTGCATCCTGTAATGATACGAAGTGCGTTGTTTTGTATTGTCTGTAAGGTGTTTATGTGTGTGTTTGAGATATTGGGTGCCCTGCATGGGCTAGCATAATCCATAACTTAGCGAATATATTGTTTGTATATGAGTGATGTTGTTTCCTGCTGGTGTCCAAAGTTTGTGCTTGTTAGTACCCTTAGCGTGTTAAGTCTTGACGTACATTTGTTTTTAATGTCCTGAATGTGGTTTGCAAAAGATAATGATGTGTTGTATGTGACCCCAAGTATTTTGGTCCTGTGAGTGTGTGGAATGTTGATGTTGTTTAGTGTAAGCTGTGGAGTTATCTGGTGTTCTTTTGTGTTGCTTGTAAACAAGGTGATGGTTGATTTTGTGGGCGCTACTTTGAGTCTATTGTGTGTGAGCCAGTCTTGTATACTGTTATGTATGTTTGTAGGTTATTTGTAGCGGTGTCGATGTTGTTGTGGGTGGATGTTAGAGTGATGTCATCTGCATATGATGATAAGGTAAGCTTGTTATCTATGGGTGTTGGAATGTCATGCATGTATAAGTTGAAGAGTGTTGGTGAGAGAACAGAGCCTTGAGGGACCCCGTTCGGAAAAAGCTTGTTTTTTGGATGACTTGCCATTAAATGTGACATGTGAGTATCTTCCTGAAAGATAGTTGCTCAGCCACCTTTTGGCGTTATTGTGCATGTTTGTGTTGAGTATTTTGTTTATGAGAGGGAAGCGTAGGATAGCATCAAATGCTTTACTAATGTTTATTGTTGCTAATAGTGTACGTTGAGCTGGTCGTCTGGAGTTGATGCCATCCATGATGTCAATGTGTGTTGTAACTAACGAAACAGATCTTCGATTTAAAAATTTATTTGTGAATTACGTCAATCTCTTAATGAACAGTGCATGAATAGATTTTATTATCTAGAATCAGTATTTGTAAAAATTAGGTGTTCTTTTCTTAGTTTTATCTGCTGATCATTATAAATTACTAAACGTTTTAAGCATACATTGTTCAGTATTTTAACTTCCACTGAGGAAGAGCCATGATGATCCCGAAACGTTTGGATTTAAATATTAAAGAAATATTTATATTTAACCTAATATTTCTAAAGAATAAACTTATAATAAACGTTATAATTAGGCACAATTAGTTTTTGTTACCAAATGACTCCTGTAAATATAAACACTGAAGACATGAAAACCTAAAAGCATTTTTCGCCATTGCATTTCTGTTGTCTTTCGTCAACCATTGGCCATTCGCCTAGGTTCGTAAATATGGAAACAATGACGTCTTACATATTGGAGTTTCATTCTTTTACTGATTTTGATTGTCTTTTTAATGTGATTTAAGTTCATTAATTAACAGTGAGAAAAATTTGTAAGAATTTCAACACCTTTTTAATATTGGCATTTAAAAGTTAATATAATTTTCTAGGAAATACAAATATAGCATAAACAGAGCTTATTATAATTCAACTTCATTACACTTATATAATAAATGTAACACAATGAAAGCAGTAATTCTGCAGAATCTTGAAAAAAAATTGCTTTTTTCGACAATATAATTTCCAATTCATTCGAGTTAAGAAATTATTTGGTCCAAACAAAGATTTTCCTAACTCTAAGTGTAGATTTCCAAGAACAATATTTTAGTGATACATTTACATTAATTATTTGACTTTAATGAATTACGCATATAATGAAACACATTAAAGTATTCGTGTCAAAGCTGTTTCTCTTGATTGAATTTGCTTACTTCACCGAACAAGGTCTCTTGGAAATTTGAACATCATAATGAATCCATTTATTGGCCACTGCAAAGAAAAATATAGGTATTTATAGCTTATAAAGGATGGGTAGCTGGAATAATGTACAGGGTGTCCACGATGTCTTGTCACCCCAGTAAAATACTGACTGAGTTTCGTTTTTCTTTCAGACCCATTTATAACCGAGATGGCCTGCCAGTTCTTCGTTTATCTTTTACAGTTCCTGTTGTGAACAGTTTCTTTTCCCATCTCAACAGTGTCCTTTTTGTGGGAGCTGCACGATTGACTCAGTCCTGGAAGACTGCACGAATATTTTCAATGGTTTTGCTATTACGTGGTCGATCATAGACCCAGGTACTAGCTGATATGCGTTGTTCAATCGTATAGTTGCTGCTATCACACATTTCAAAAGGGTCTGTAAGAAAAACGAAAATCAATTAGTATTTTACTGGGGTGACAAGACATTGTGGACACTAGTTTATAGTCGCCAGCCAAAACTGAGTATGTGACCTCAGGTAATGTCTGGAGAAATATTCACTAAAACTACACACAATTATTGGTTGATAACACAGGTCAACAAAAAAACATTTTTTTTTCGTTGCCAAGGAAATTCGTACGAATTTAGGGTATTTTGGGGTTGCTGAATTCCAAAATGAAAGTAATTTTTCCGATTTGGCTCTAGTTCTTGAGATAATGAATACCCTCAATTAATAGGAAACGTAACCATAACGCGTGCATATGGGAAACTACCGGAACATTCTAGATGGTGAGACCGAATAAAATGCCATTATGTATTTCATGTGTTTACTTTTGTATGATTTGAGACAATTTCAATGCGATTTGTAAGTAGGTTCCGCCTGAACATTAAATTTTTTGCATTTTTACGTGTTTCAATGGGGTACCAATTATCTCATAAATTAGAGCCAATCTAGCAAAACCGATGTCATATTCGGAATCAGCACCACAAAGTTACCCCAAAATCACTCTAATATGATTGGCAATAAAATGAGTGTTGACCAGTGTAATAAATACAGGGAACACGTGGTACCTTAACTGGTGGATGTCTTTTAACTCAAAAAGGATCATTTCATTAAAACATATGAACACTACCAAACAGAAGTTGATTGAAATCGCTATTCACGCCGAGTTCTCTTCCAGTCACTCATTCCTTAATTACATACAGTAGATCATATGTAATCAGCTTCTCCACCAGTGATCATAGGCAAATAACATTTGAAATTCAAATTAATATTCATAATTCGGAGAGCTTCGAATACATTTTGAATTTTAACCCATCTTAATTAAAAGAGCTAAATTTTGTGTCATGAAACCAACTTTCGATCCATAATTGGGATGAGACTCTAACGCACAATGATATTAATGCATATGGACTTCTTTTTATAATTATTTGAAACGTTTAGAATCAAGTAATATCTGATTATGTAAAAAGAGACTGGTGAAGTCTCTTTAACCTAAATGATGAAGTACTGAAATTAAAAGTAGCTTAACGTTAAAAAGGAACGCGTATTTTAAATTTAAAGAATAATAATAATTTTTCTGAGGAAAATGTTTACAAGCTATTGAGAAGGCGAAGCAAAAACTTATTAGAAAAAGTAAGCACAACTATGAGCTATATTAGTGAACCAAATTCAATCAGATCCGAAGAAAGTCTATAATTATGTCAGGAATAAAAAAGTAGCTTCGCAGACTACTGGTCTACTCATTGGCGAAAACAACGAAAAAATTTACGAGGACTTACAAATGACGGAAGTTTTAAGTAAATTCTTCTCTTCCGTCTTCACTAACGGTCATAGATAAAATTAATCCTAATAAAACTCCGGGTCCAGATAAGCTCTACCTTAGTGTACTTAAAGAAATTAACTGTGTCATAGTCTCTCCTCTCACATATATACAGGGCGTCCCAAAAACATGTATACACACTTTAAATACTTATAAAGGCAGTGTTTATTAAAATACATTTCATTTTCAAAATGTAATAGAATCTACAGACATTATTTAATTGTTTTGTCAACGCCTGTTTTCAAACTGACGTCCGTTCTGGTCCAGGCACTGCTGATAACGCGAAGCAATGGAATCGCAAACATCACGAAACATTTCGTTTGGTATTTGTGTGCATTCTCGTTCAATGGCTGCTCTCAATTCAGCGACTGTTGCAGGTTTTATAGCGTAGACTTTGTCTTTTAAGTATCCCCATAAAAAAAAGTCTAGTAGTGTGAGGTCTGGTGAACGCGGAGGGTATTCTACGAAACCCCTTCGTCCAATCCACATCCACATCGTGCCAAGTACCACTCGCAATACTCCACTCTTCGGTCCGGATCATCTTCATTAATAGCATGGACTAATCTTGGAATGTAACTTTTCCATTGACAGCGCTTCAAAATGCGTTGGACAGACGATTCTGAAATTCCTACCTCACGACTCGCTTGCCGCACAGATTTTCTTGGACTTTGGTGATACGTTTCCAGTACTCTTTCTTGCTTTGTGGGGCTTGTCGATGTCCGTGGTCTTCCGGAACGCTTCTTGTGGACATTCTGAACAGTTCCATCGGCTTCAAACTTATCTCTAATTCGAGTGATGGTAAGTCGCGTTGGTGGATCTGTTTGAAACTCCCTCCTAAACTGTCTTTGCACTTCAACTGCGTTTTCACACTTCCAGTAGCATTTTAGAATGAATTTCCTTTGTTCAAAGCTTAGTCTGACTGCCATTATTAATTCTAATGGGTTTAACTTGGAAAGAAAGAAACATCAATTGAGCTATCAGCTGTTAAAGTGTGTATACATTTTTTTGGAACGCCCTGTACTTAATCTTCTATACTATAATAAGAGAGCCGTCCGTCCGTCCGTCCGTCCGTCCGTCCGTCACACTTTCAGAAATTGTGAGAAAAAATTGTGAGAAAAAAATTCAGAAATTGTATTACGGGCGGCTATGTGAAGCTCAAGATTTTCATGACTGTGTTCTTTTCTGTAGTTTAGCCTGTCTGTTTGTGAAATTTATGCCGGGCAGTAATGGGGGAAGGTTGGGGGTGGGGGTAATGGGGGATGGGTGGGGTAATGGGGAGGGGTGGGGGTAATGGGGGAGGGGGTTAGCCCCCAAGTTGCATGAATGGGGGTGAGGAGGTTTTGGGAGATACCAGATTCAGAAATGTTGACACAATGTGAAGCTCAAAATTTTCACGGCTGCGTTCTTTTCTGTAGTTTAGCCTGTCTAACCGTCACCGAAGCGACGGGAACTGTACTAGTAATAATAATAATAATCGTTACAGTTTGGAGAAGTTCCGCTCGATTGGAAACTTGCAAACATTACGCCAATATTTAAAAAAGGGGACCAATCGCTTCCGAGAAATTATCGTCCCATCAGCTTGACTTCAGTAGTTGGTAAGCTTATGGAGACGATCGTTTGGGACAAAATAGTTAATCACTTGGAAATTAATAAATTAATCAAAGATCCTCAACACAGCTTGCGATGTAATCGTACTTGTCTTACTAATTTGCTCGATTTCTTTAATGATAGTGTAAATATCTATGACGAGAGTAAAACAGTAAATATTATATATTTCGATTTTCAAAAAGTGTTTGATAAAGTGCTATACTATTAGCTAGACCATTAGCTAAACTTCATTCTCATTTCATTCTCGGAACTGATGGTAATGTTCTCACATGGGTTTAAAATTGGCTCAGTGGATGTAAACAAAGAGTGGTCATTAATGACAAAGCGTCTAACTGGAAAAGTATAACTAGCGGCGTGCCTCAGGGATCAGTTCTGGGACCAGTTCTTTTTATTATTTATATCAATGACCTGGACATAGGAATTAATAGCATCATTTCATAATTTATGGATGATACCAAACTAGGTGGACGAACAAAATCAGCTGCAGAACGTTTGCAGATTGAAGAAGATATTGGTAAATTACTCGAGTGGGCGGAAATTTAGCAAATGAACTTTAATATACTGTAGATAAATGTAAAACGTTGATATGTAAAACGTTCTGGTCCCCATATTTACGACAGGACATAGACAGAATGGAGAGGGTACAGCGATGGGCTATTAAGATGAATCCTAGACAAAGAAGTAAATCATACGTTGCCCGTTTAGAAACGTTAAATTTACTCTCACTTGTAAAAAGGCGAATTCGATGAGATTTAATACAGGTGTTTAAAATGACTAAAAGTTTTGATAATGTCGACGCCGAAAAATATTTCACCTTCAGAAATGCAGATAAAACTCGCGATAATGGTTTCAAATTAGTGGGTAAACATTTTAATTCTAATGAAGCTAAACATTTTATCTTCAATCGTATAGTTAATTTGTAGAATGGATTGCCAGCCACAGCAGTTCAAAGTAATTCGATCAAATCCTTTAAAAAGAGACTAGATGCTTATCTTGCCTTAAACACCCATTTGGAAGCATTTGTTACCTCGTAGAAGTAGTGTAGAATTTTCACTTGGATTCCTTCCTCTATACTTTAAAATTTTCACTTTATCTTTAAATTTCTTCCCTTCCTTTCAACCTCTTTTCTCTGCTTTGCTTTAAAACTTTCACTTTTCTTTAAATTTTCTTACTTCTTTTAACCTTCTTAAACAGACAGCCTCGTAGGGACTAGCCAGTCTGTTGCTGTTTGGTGTCGTTTATATATTTCCATTCTGGGAACTATAATGGGTTATATCTAAAGTGAGGAAAGGAAAGAAAAACATCCAGACAGAAAAGTTAGAAATGTGAAAGTAAAAGTTAAAAATTGTCAGGGCTCAGGCAAGATGCTATCTATTTGATTCAGTCTTGTTTCTTCGTGTTTACTTCTTTCACATCAGGAGACTTTCATTTTTATATTTATCCACGAGTTCATACTAATTGTCTGTCACTATTTTTCTTATCATGTGCTGTTTGATCCGTAATGCCTGACCTTAATACTTTGTTGTTTCAGTAAACTATGATATCCATTATTACAGGAAATTTACTTTTGAACAATCATCGTATCTTATTTAATAAAATGGGAATCTTTCCTCATTTAACATTCTATATCTAAGGAGTCTGAAAGAATGTACGGGGCTCCAATAAACCTTAGCACCCCCGCCCATGGCCTAAACCATTAGAAGTACAGTAAAACTAAACATACCTTACAAAAGAGAATTTAATCCTGCATTTAATGAGAAACAATTAAAACTTGGTGTTCCTGCCATTGGCTTCAAAGACAGCCTGAATTCGCTTTGGGTAGCTTGCCAAAAGTGACGTGAATAGATCTTGATCGTTACGCAAATTTGCTAAAACAATTTCAATGTGTTGCGTCATTGTATCCTTCGAAAATCTTGAAAACAAGACACATTCAACTTTGTCCTTTATAACTGATCCAATGTGTTCACAGACGTTCAGGTCAGGAGAATTTCCTGGCCATTCTTCATTTCCAAAGAAATCGATCTCATGGTTCCGCAACAGCTGTTGAGTGGCTAATGCCTTAAAGCAGGGAGCCTTATCGTGCAGAAGTGTGACCTGATCGACATCCATAACATTGTTTGGGTTTCTTAGAAAAGGAATGACATGCTGGGATAGAATAATATCACGAAAATACTGTCCATCCCAACCATGATCATTTGGCTTCAGCACCCGCGTGAGCTTCTTTGCAGTGAACAAAACAAACACACCAACACAGTCTGGACTTTTTAATAATTCGCGATAATGTTCATTGTCATCGATTTCATCTGGTGTTGTGTCCCACACTCGATCATTTTGGTAGTTAGGCCGACGTGTTACGTAAACAAAAAATTCATCGGAGACAGCTAAATGCATGAAATCATACACATCCCAATCTTCAAGATAATGGGCAACCCACATTCTGTCATCGATGTTAAGTTGAGTTTTTCTTGGCTTTGGAAGTTCATGCCAAGGCTTTAAACCTTGCCTATGACGGTACAGTCGAATGATCTCGCCACTAACGATCTTTCCTCTCAACACTTCGATCTCTCTAGAAAGTTTAGCACAGCTGTTTTTCCGCTTACGCGTACCGCTTTCAATGATATCCTTTGTTTCCTGAGAGAGTGGCAAATTTGGGCGCCCAGATTTGGTTGTATCCATTTCACATTCATCCAAAGTTTTATTCCAATTTCTTTTGACGAAGTCCTCACTTCTTCGCAACTTTTTGGCAACCCATGAACGTGTTATAAAGGTGGGTCCAGCATCACGAGCTTCCCGAAATGTTATTGCTCGTATGCGATCTATCACACGTTGCCTCTCCGAATCACCAATTAATTGAGAAGCCATTATATTATCACTTTATCAGCTAGAGTAATTTTAATACCTGCAATAAATAAAGAATTTTATATATTTTTATAATCACTAAAAACTATTTCGATATAAGTAAACATGTAAGCTGCAAATGGGGGGCTAAGGTTTTTTGGAACCCCTTACTGTTTGGGGCTTAGAAGTCTTTGTTATCTGTTGTGTATTAGTTTAAATTCTACCATTCATCGCTTTTCTTCATTACAAATTTATATGGTATTTTGAATATTTGAGAAAGAAATTCCGCTCTCATGCTGCATATTTTATTTTTCCTTCAGTCTCTTTTGTCTTATGCATCGAAAAGCAATATATTCATGACCAGCTGAAAGTGACTAAAATGTAAAAGTTTTCCCTCAGGAAATACCTAATATCTTTTATCCTAAAACAAGCTGTAGCATTGCTCCAGTAGAAACGCTGCCCCCGAAATAAGGATTTGAACAGTGTGACGGAGCGCTTCTATAACTTGCATCACCAACAAGAAGCAAATATCCTTTTTTAACCAAGCAGATATCATATAAATTTTCTACTTTTATTTAGATTTTCTAACTAGATACAGATCTACTCATATTTTAATTTAATGAGTGTTTCGGCTTTTAAATAGCCAAATACTTTTTCTTCTTCATTTATATCCAAATTCTGGTATTATTCTTGCATAATATCATAAGTTCAGTGTTTTAAAATTTTAAATAATAATTACCCCACTTAATTCCGGAAACCACGGGACAACCAGCATGTTCCATTCTCCAGTCTGTTTCGCCAGAGTTGAACAGAGAGTACCATAAAATGGCTGCCCCTTTTTCTGGGGCCACAGAAACGCCCAATTTTGTAAACACTGTTCTTCCTCCCTTCTCTACATCACTTAACTGAAAAGTGGAAATCTGAACTCAGTTTAAAAACTAAAACTGGTACTAAAATAAAATGAACACCTAAAAAAATTATTGGAACAGCAGATTTACTTGCAGATTTTGCGTTGACGTTACAGACAGAACATGTGGTATTGTTGAAAGTGTGCAACTTATGAAAAGAAAAATTTTAATTAAAAGATAATTTGTAATGGATTTTTTTATGAATAATCCCGTCAGTTCGAAAGAAGAAAGATTTCTGGATCTTATTACTGTAAAAAATTTGGACTGTGTCAAATTTTTTTGAAAATTTTGTCACTAGTACAGTTTTTTTATGCTGATTCTAAGTATGCAACTCATTTTTTGTGGAAATAAATATTTAACATTTTATTGGCGCTTGTTTGCAGGAATAATGCCAGCTTCTCCATACGAACTCACAAAAAACAGTAATTTTTGTTGTTATTAATGTTTATTTGTTGCCTGCTCACACCTAGTTTAGTGTGAATATTACTGTAATAGTGTGAGCATATGATAATGCAGTGCTGTACTCTATCTACTTGCGAGTTTCCTCCGGTCAATTGAATGCCCGGTTACGTCAATTGAATGCTCGGTTAGGTCAACTGAATGCCCGGTTAGGTCAACTGAACGCCCTTGACGATTGGTTAGGTTAAGTCGTGATATTTTCGTTAAAACTAACGAAAATATTATGACTCAACCTAACCAATCGTCAAGGGCGTACAGTTGACCTAACCGGGCATTCAGTTGACCCAACCGGGCATTCAATTGACCGAGGAACATTAATAACAACAAAAATTACTGTTTATGCAGAAGCTGGCACTATTCCTGCAAACAAACGCCAATAAAATGTTAAATATTTATTTCCGCAAAAAATGAGTTGCATATTTAGAATCAGCATAAAAAACTGTACTAGTGACAAAATTTTCAAAAACATTTGACACAGTCCAAATTTTTAATAAGATCCAGATTTTTTTTTTTTTTCTAAAAGCAAATTTGGTTTCAGTTAATAACAAAATTCAAGAGAAATGGCAAAAAAATCAGCATTTATATCGCGTCAGTAAAACTGTTTGTGGCAAATCGATAGAATTTTTCCGACGCAGCGATATATGACTGAAAAAACACCTATTTCTTGTATGATGAGAAAAAATAATTTGCAGCTAAATATACGAACATAATACATCAGTGTTGCAAATCTGTCCCCAAAAGGAAAATGTTCCTTGAAAATCCTGTTTTTTTCTTCTTCACTGGATCCTGGCTGAAAAGAGGAAAAGCATTCATTTGAATGTTACTGTATACATACTGTCGGAAATTATTCCGACAGTTACAATCTCCAAACGATTAAATGTACGACATTTTTAATCTTCGAAAAGCATTTAAATGAAAACTGAAATCAATAAGATATATGGTAGCCTAATCTTAACCAATTTATGTTACCGGTTTATAGCGTAAAGTTGGCACTATAATAGTGATAATGGTTAATTGATTGAGGATGAGTGATGGTTAATGATAAGGCTGGAGTCACCAATTTAGGTTAATATGCAGCAAATAGCCCCACCTCGACTTTTGGTACGAAAGTTAGTTATTAGGGTGTGTTCTCATGTGCTTTCCTCAGAAATGCCACTCATTTGTCCCGCATTTAATTGAAAGTACGAAAAAAATCGTTGTTTTTTTCCCGTTTTATTTTCAAGTAAACACGGGCAAATGAGTAGCATTTCTGAATAAAGCACATGAAAACACCCTAACAACTAAATTTCGCACCCGTAAAATGTATGTTATTGCTAACCTAACCTAACCTACCTAACCTAACCTAAATGAAGAGATTACCATTATACCCCATTATGGTACTTACGTATTATCGGGATTACCAAACTGTTTATTATGTATTTTTGCTCTCTTCATTTTCGTTTAAACTAACGAAAATATCACAATTTAACCTAACCAATCATCAAGGGCGTACAGTTGACCTAACCGGGCATTCACTTGACCTAACCAGGCATTCAGTTGACCTAACCGGGCATTCAGGTTAATTGAATGTCCGGTTAGGTCAACTGTACGCCATTGATGATTGGTTAGGTTAAGTTGTGATATTTTCGTTAGTTTAAACGAAAATGACGAGAGCAAAAATACATAATAAACAGTTTGGTAGTCCCGATAATACGTAAGTACCCGATTGCCATTTATCCATTTGCAACACTTTAACGTAGCCTAGGTCACAACTTTCACAAATCTCACTGCACATATTTACGCGGCAAAAATTAAAACAGAAAGAACGAACTCAGCCGTGTCAAAGGCCGAGGAGGCGGAAAAACAACTCGATTGGTTAGCTGTCATTGGTTCATTAAGGCGTGTCTGTAATTGGTTGTTTTTGAGTGATTAATAGCCTACTATTGGTTAAAAAAGGTGCACTGTGATTGGTCGTCCACACATTTCCATAAAACTGTCTGAGAGCGAGGATGTCTTATGCCTACTGGCAGGTCGCGAAACAAAAAATGGTTAAAACTTAAAAAAATCAATAACTTCGTTAATTTTGAATTCCGGGGGGTCTGGCTTTCAACAAATTTATTCTATTGCTGTATACTACCGAATGCTAACATCAAAAATTATGAACTCGAGGTGGGGCTATTTGCTGCATATTAACCTATTACATTTACTAAAATTGTCCAAAGGAAAGCAACAGCGATTATTTTTATAGGATGCTTCACTCTAATTTTGTAGTCTCTTCTTTATGTTTCCGATCTCCTTTCTTACCTTTAAGGTAAAGAAATGGTTTTTGTTTCGAGGAGGCGATCGCCCCCCCCCCCCACTTAAATCCGCCCCTGGTTTCCTATGATTGAATATTGCAGAAGTCATAATAGGAATTTGTCACTTCTTATCCTTCAATCGGAGGACTTTCTTCTCAAAATAATCCTAACTTTCCTTCCTATCACCAACTTTTACGATAGTATTTAATCCATTCAGTGCTACCTTTGTATATTTTTTCAATGTGGTATCTTGTTGCTGTGATTGTTTAATAATAGCAAACTGTTGTACTAGTAAGTTATATACTTCTCTGGGGGAGGTAATCAAGTTGTCATCATCTAATATAGTTATACTCTTAAAGGAAGATGATGACTTGAAAGCTTTCACCTTTCTCCACACACATGAGATGGAACCATTAATTGTCAAAGAAGAAACAAATCTTTGCCAAGAAGAGAGTTTTTGCTGCTTTACCACAAACCTAGCCTGAGCTCTTGCTCTCTTATATGCAATGAAATTTACTTGCAGCGGGTATTTCTTAAAAATCCATAATACCTTTTGAAGTCTGGCAACAGCTGTGGCACAGGTGGCATTCCACCATGGGGTGGAGTAAGATGGCCTTCTAATATGAGGTATACGTCTTATAGGTATATTTTTTGTGCAGCCAGAACTAAAGATGATACAAGTTCATGACAAGCAGAGTTAACATCAATAGGTACCGTTAAGGAAGGTATGTTGACATCCTTGGCATAGTTTACCAAACTGGCTCGCTGTAAATTCCACTTGGAGGTACATTTGATGGGAGAATGGCAAGACAATGACTGAGGAATAGCTATGTTATTAAGATCTGTAAGCATAATGGGAAAGTGGTTACTCTCCATAAGACAGGGGTGCGTCTTCCACTCAAAATTATTATAAATATTAGATGTATATATTGAAAGATCAATATTGGAACAGTGACCACTGGAATCAGAGACATCAGTAGGTTGTCCATCATTTAAGATACATAAACTGTGATCATTCACAAAGTGGACAATAAGTCTTCCCTTACTATCAAAAGTATCAGAGCCCCACATGAAGTGATGAGCATTAAAATCTCCCAATAAGAGGAAATGGGATGAAACCTGTCTGACAAGTTGGAGGAGATGATCCTCAACTAAAGAGAAATTCGAAGGAATGTACAGTAAACTGACACAATAGACAAGGTGGTTCCATTCAACTGTACCATGACACCAATAACTTCCAGGGAGGAATTGACATCTATTTTAGTGGAGAAGCAAGAATCATGAAACAGAAGAGCAACTCCACCACAACGTCTTTTTCTATCGTTTCTATAAAAACTAATGTTCAAAGGAATATTGTACAGAGGATCTAGAAAAGTTTCCTGAAGGTCAATACAGCTGATTGAAAAATCAGAGAGCAGCATCTGAAGGGAGGGTAACTTAGGGTGAAAACCTCTTAAATACCATTGAAAAATCATGAATGTTAGAAATTAGTGGTGTCAGGAATGTTAACTGATCTGGAGGCAAGAAAGCTATATATCTCCAAAGAGAACTCTAAATCCATCTCTTGAGTCCGCATGAAATTTGGGAAAACCAAGTTTAGTGAGAGTTTGAGCCATTCTCTGAACAATAGTTTTCGGGGCAAAGTTTGATTCCATTAAAGTTTTATAATCACTCAAAATTTTCCTGAATATATCAGGTGGGCCCTGCTTGTAGTAGTGACCACTTTATTTACATGGGAGGTCCTGACTTTGGAAGTTAGATTTGAAGGTTCTGATCCGGAGTCAAAAGAGAGGGAGGGGGTGGGGAAGAGGAAGAGGCAGGAGGAAGATTTTGCAAGTCAAATTGTATTTCAACTGAAACCTTGGTAGGAGGAGGAATATTCACCAGACTAGGTGGAATCATAAGAACACTTGATGGATTAGTACTAGAGGATGTCCGAGAAGGAGCTCTAACTGAGTGAGAGTAAGTTTCGTTAAGAGAAGCTGAAATAGGATTGGGATCTGAGAATAATAAATCCTTCTCGCCTCAGAAAAGGATACTTTATTATCCACTTTAATCTGCACAATTTCCTTCTCTCTTAGCCAGATGGGGCAGCTTCTGGAAGTAGCTAAGTGTTTCCCCTAACAATTGCAGCAAGTTACCATTGTAGTAGGAGTTTGACAAGATTTAACTTTATGATGACCACCACATATTGCACACCGGACTCTATTGGTGCAAATCTTAGTACCATGGTCAAAGTTCAAACAAGTGAAGCACTGTAGAGAGTTGGGATAAAATTTATCTACCTTATAAACTATATAACCAGCATGTATCAATTTATGAAGGATAGCACCCCCAAAGGTCAAAACCAGTGCAAATGAAGGAGATTTTTCCTGGCCTCTAAAATGTCTACGTACATGTATGAGATTCGGGTAATCAGTTCTAAGTGAATTAAGAATTTCCTCTGTAGATAAGTTAAGCAAATCAGGAGCTCTGATCAGTCCTTGGATCTTGTTTAAATTTTCTTTAATATGAACTTCAACCCTGTACTGGCTATTAAAGATAGTCTGCGAATCCAGCAGTTTTTTAACTTGACTATGATTAGCTGTTTTAATTAGAATAGTACTGCTAACACGACGGTATGAGACTGAAACAACAGGACCTTTGCAAATGGACTCTATTCCCTTTTTAATCCCTAAAGGATTGAACCTAGGAATGTTTATAGATGGGTCGCAACTTTTCATGAAAACGTAGGAGACATGTTCGGGAAGTAATGGAAGAGGACAAAGTACCGGTTGTTTCATTTGTACATTATCAGAAGCATCCACCAAAGTAACTGAACTTGAAGACTCCGAGACAGATGGTTTTGGATGTTTGAGAAAGCATTTTGAGAGACAAGATGAGGTCTAGAACTTGCAGAGGACTAGTTCCATGGAAGGATGACAGCCGAGTCAGACTGTTTGATTACTAATTCAAGGTCTTGGAGCTTTGTATCATCTTCAGGCTTTTCTGAAGATGGCTTGAAACGTTTGTTCTTCGAACCTGTCTTAAGGCTAGGGTTGTCAGCTGGTATGTTCACTGCCAGATAAAGGTACAATTAAACAAGGCCTACACAGGCTAGGCTTATCTGAAAACAGCCCAAAGCAGACTTAATCCTTTAAGGACTAGTCCGCAGCATATGCGGTCACTCTTGTTACCACAACGTATAGCTTTATTGTTATTCAAAACCAAATATTTTAGTAACTAGTCACTGAAATGATACACACTTTGGGTTTCTTTCTCAACAACTAAATGACATCTATATATAAACATGTAGAAACATTTATAGAAACGAGGCATTGTAGTACAATTTATATTATTATTTCTGGTGAACCTTAAGGTACCATCCGTCATGAAAGGGTTAAATCAGATTTAAAATCAGAACTAAATATTTTATTACCTATTCACTTTAATGTTATACTTAATACTCTAAATTAAATTATATCCTGCATTGTTCATTTTCACGAATGATTAAACTCGTCCAGACGAATCACACGTCAGTGATAGCACCACTTCAGAAAACGTTCAAGTTCCCTAATCGAGAGAGTTTGTCAATGGTAAAATCATCTCTCATGAAGATGATCTACAGATCTACAGAAGCTAAGGCTAACAAAGACCCTAAGATCCACTCTAAGGTTAGCCAGAGAGAAAGGAAAGAGTAGTGGGTTAAGAGAAGAGAAGAGAATAAGGGGTTAAGTAAGGAGGAACACCTATCACTCGTGGGTTAACATTCATTCAGGAAAAGAGAACAAAGACTCACCATCATCATCCGCCGGCCACTGCCGACAAGTCAGAAAAATAGTCGGAGAGAATAGGAGAGGGGTGAAAGATGAAAAGAAGTAAAATAAGAACGCTTACAAACCATGCAAACACAGTCTTAACTCACTGTCATACCATGCAAACTACAAACACGCAAGAAAGAGAGTTACAGACATGCAAAGTAAGGAGGGGATAAGAAAAAAAAAAGTAGGTAAAGTTAAACAAAAAGTGGGTTAGTTTACGCTACGAGCTACATCTACGTTCGTGTTAGTCTAATTTTTTTTTTTTTTTAATAATTTTATGGCTGGCATCACACGCTGGCATGTCACAAGCTGGCATTTATCGTCAACAGACTCATTCTCGAACACCACCACCAGAGCTCCTGTTGCTAACTTTGTTTTTTTATTTTAAACAACGTTAATATTTTTAAAATGTCTGTCAAGACGGTTCTTAAACATATTAACGCTGGTAGAATGAACGACTGACGCGGGAAGATTATTCCACTTATCAATTACTTTAAACGTAAAGACGTTTTTAGCGATATTAGTAAAGAAACGTCTGCCACGCAACTTAAATCCGTTATTACGAGTATTACTATTATCGAAAGTGAACAATTTGTCAAAATTTACGTTATCGATGTTATTAACGATTTTGAAAACTTCAATAAGCTCCCCCCTTAATCTCCGAGTTTCGAGTGAATACAGGTCTAACTCTTTAATCCTATCTTCATAAGGCTTGTTGCGCAATGACGGAATTAGTTTCGTGGCACGACGTTGAACCCTTTCTAACCTATCAATATCCTCACGCAAGTACGGGCACCAAAACTGAACTGCATATTCTAAATGAGGCCTGACTAGGGACTTGGAAAGGGGCAATATAATATCCTTCGATTTAAATTCGAAATTACGCGCTATGAAGCCTAACATCCTATTAGCTTTTCCGCAAGACTCCAGGCACTGGTTCCTAACCTTTAAATCCTTAAATACGCGTACGCCTAAATCTACTTCCTCGTCAACGCTCGCTAACTCCCTATCATCCATCGTGTACGTGTAATTATTGTTGCGAGAACCTATATGCAAAACTTTACATTTATCTACGTTAAATTGCATCTGCCACTTATCTGTCCACTCCATAATTCTATTTACATCGTCTTGGAGCCTATTACTATCGTCCTCGTTAACAACCTTACCGCCTATTTTAGTATCGTCCGCGAATTTTGACACGTTACTGGTCAATCCTACATCTATGTCGTTAATGTAAATTACGAATAGCAATGGGCCTAACACTGAACCCTGTGGGACACCGCTACCTACATCTAACCACCCCGATTCACTACCATTAACTACGACCCTCTGTCTCCTAGCACGAAGCCATTCTTCTAACCAGTTAGCTACCTGACCGCGTATACCGTGCGCTTTGACCTTCGCAATTAGTCTCCTATGCGGAACTGTATCGAACGCCTTTTTAAAATCTAAATAAATAACGTCAGCGGCTCTATGCCTATCGTATTCGCGCACTATTTCGTTATAAAATTCTAACAAATTAGTTAAAGAAGACCTATGGCGTCGAAACCCATGCTGACTACTATTAATCAAATCGCGACTTTCTAAGTGATCGATGATACGATCCCTAACTACGGATTCCAAACGTTTACCGACAATTGACGTTAAGCTAATAGGCCTATAATCCCTAGCTACTGCGCGGTCGCCTTTTTTAAAAATAGGCGTGACGTTAGCTAATTTGAAGTCTTCAGGAATAATCCCCGTTTCGAGTGACTGATTAAAAATCTTCGTTAAGGGGCCTACGATAACGTCTTTCAAATCTTTCAAATGTCTGGGATAAAAAGCGTCAAGGCCTGGAGCCTTGCTAACTTTTAGCCTATCGATATAATGCGCAATCTCACCCTCGTAAACAGTTATTTCATCCAAAATAGTCTCGCTACTAAATGGAACGATATCGTCCACGTCGGGGACATTATTTACGTCTTCTACAGTAAAAACTGTCGCAAAAAAGTTATTGAAAATACCCGCCATCGCCTGAGCGTCAGAAGCCGAAGCGCCATTAACATCCAGTAGAGGGCCTATGTTATCTTTTATCGGCTTACGATTATTTACGTATTGAAAAAACTTTTTTGGATTATGTTTACTATCCGCAGCTATAAGTATCTTTAAATTACGCTTGGCATTCCTAACTGATCTTTTAACCTGACGCCTAAGCTCGATATATCTATTAAAGTTAGCTGCCGTACATTGCGCTTACTAAGTCTATACGCTCTATTACGCTCGTTTATGAACTCTCCTATTTCCCTAGTCCACCACTTCGGCCTACCACGATTTCTAGCGCGCTTAGGCCTACGAGGAATAAACTCCCTTTCAATATTCCTAAAACTTTCTTTAAACGCCACCCAATGCAAATTCGTGTCATTACCCATAAATAAGTTATCCCAGTCCACTACTCTCATCCTATCCGCAAAACTATCAAAATTAGCCCTACGAAAATCAGGGACTTCTATTACGTTACTATCCTTAGTGTTTTCTATCAATAACTTAAACCTAAGAATTTGATGATCACTACATCCTAAACTCTCGCCTACTTCTAAACCTTCGACTATATTCTCGCCGTTCGTCATCACCAAATCTAAAATATTATCACCGCGCGTTGGTTCGGTAACTATCTGTCGTAAAAAGTTATCGTCCATAAACTCAACCAATCTCAAAGCCTCCTCATTACCAGTAAAATTCTAGTAATTAACATTAGGGCAGTTAAAGTCTCCGACGATTATACTATTCCGATTGTCAATAAAATTACCAAGAAGTGAGTAAAATCTAGTATCTGTATCGAGGGGTTGAACGGGAGGTCTATAAACAACAACAAAATTAAAACTAATACTACGCGCCCTAACTTCAACACATATCGCATTAATTGCTGCCGGAAAATCTAACTTAACCGCGATAGCCCTAAGGGAATTACGAATGTACAGCAAAACGCCTCCACCAAACTTATGTAACCTATCATTAGTAAAGAGTGATGATGATGATGATCTACAAAACAGATCTACAGAAGCTAAGGATAACAAAGACCCTAAGATCCATTCTAAGGTTAGCCTGAGGGGTTAAAAGAAGAGAATAGGAATCTACAGATCTACAGAAGCTAAGGCTAACAAAGACCCTAAGATCCACTCTAAGGTTAGCCCGAGAGAAACGAAAGGGAAGGGGGTTAAAAGAAGAGAATAAGGGGTTAAGTAAGTAGCAAAACCTATCATTCGTGGGTTAACATTCATTCAGAAAAAAAGAAAGACTCACCATCATCATCCGCCGGCCACTGCCGACAAGTCGGAAAAATAGTCGAAGAGAATAGGAAAGGGGTGAAAGATGAAGAGAAGTAAAATAAGAACGTTTACAAACCATGCAAACACAAACTTAACTCAAACACTGTCATACCATGCAAACTACAGACATGCAAGTAAAGAGAGGTTAAGAAAACAAAAAAGTAGGAAGAGTATAACAAAAAGTGGGTTAGTTTACGCTACGAGCTACATCTAATACATCTAAGTTCGTGTTAGTCTAAATTTGTTTTAATTGCTGGCATATCACACGCTGGCATGTCACAAGCTGGCATTAATCATCAACAAACTCAAACCTCGACCACTACCCCAACAGCTCCTGTTGCTAATTGTTTTATTATTTTAAACGACGTTAATATTTTTAAAATGCCTATCTAAACGGTTTTTAAACGTATTAACGCTGGTAGAGTTCACGACGGACGCGAGGAGATTATTCCATTTATCAATTACTTTAAACGTAAAAACGTTTTTAGCGATGTTAGTAATGAAACGTCTGCCACGTAACTTAAATCCGTTATTACGAGTATTGCTATTATCGAAAGTGGACAGTTTGTCAAAATTTACGTTATCGATTTTATTAACGATTTTGAAAACTTCAATAAGCTCCCCCCTTAATCTCCGAGTTTCGAGTGAATGCAAGTCTACCTCTTTAATCCTATGTTCGTAAGACTTGTTGCGCAATGACGGAATTAGTTTCGTGGCGCGACGCTGAACCCTTTCCAACCTATCAATATCCTCACGCAAATACGGGCACCAAAACTGAACGGCATATTCTAAATGAGGCCTGACTAGGGACTTATAAAGGGGCAATATAATATTCTTCGATTTAAATCGAAATTACGCGCTACGAAGCCTAACATCCTATTAGCTTTTGCGTAAGACTGCAGGCACTGGTTCCTAACTTTAAAATCCTTAGATACGCGTACGCCTAAATCTACTTCCTCGTCAACGCTCGCTAACTGTCTATTGTTCATCGTGTACGTGTAAGTATTGTTACAAGAACCTATATGCAAAACTTTACATTTGTCCACGTTAAATTGCATCTGCCACTTATCCGTCCACTCCATAATCCTATTTACATCGTCTTCGAGCCTATTTCTATCGTCCACGTTAACGCTACCACCTATTTTAGTATCGTTCGCGAATTTTGACACGTTACTAGTCAAGCCTACATCTATGTCGTTAATGTAAATTACGAATAGCAATGGGCCTAGCACTGAACCCTGTGGGACACGGCTACCTACATCCAACCACCCCGATTCCCTACCATTAAGAACGACCCTCTGTTTCCTGGCACGAAGCCATTCCACTAACCAGTTAGCTACCTGACCGCGTATACCGTGCGCTTTAACCTTCACAATTAATCTTCTATGCGGAACTGTATCGAACACTTTTTTAAAGTCTAAATAAATAACGTCAGCCGCTCTATGCCTATCGTACTCCCACACTACTTCGCTATAAAACTCTAACAAATTAGCTAAACAAGATCTATGGCGTCGAAACCCATGTGACTACTATTAATCAAATCGCGACTTTCTAAGTGATCGACGACACGGTCCCTAACTACGGATTTCAAAAGTTTACCGACAATTGACGTTAAGCTAATAGGCCTATAATTGCTAGCTACTGTGGGATCGCCTTTTTTAAAAATGGGCGTAACGTTAGCTAATTTGAATTCTTCAGGAATAATTCCCGCTTCCAGTGACTTATTAAAAATTTTTGTTAATGGACATACGATAACGTCTTTCAAATCTTTCAAATGTCTAGGATAAAGCGCGTCAGGGCCTGGAGCCTTCCTAACTTTTAGCTTATCGATATAATGCGCAATCTCACCCTTATACAGAGCTGGGCAATAAATACATTGAATGTATTTAAATACTAAATACTAAATACATGGGAGAAATGTATTTAAATACTAAATACTAAATACATTTTACGAATGTATTTAGATACTAATACAAAATACATCAATTGTATTTAAATACATTTGTAAATACATTTTAAATACATACAAATTTTAACATATGCATTCACTAATTCATGAGTAACAACAATATAAAATGCTTGATAAAGGATAAAGAAATAGTACAATCTAATTTCCGATTATATATTTCCCTTTTTAGAACAGAACAAAAACAAAAGAACTTAGAACTTACGATGTTCAACCAGTGACATATTATACTCATTATATCATTGCAAAATGAGTAACAATTAATGAGTAGATGAGACATAAACGTAAACATAAGGCGTAAACATAAACATAAGGCACCTTACGAATTCTCTTTTATTTCACGGTTGCTGCGGATCAAAACCAATCTTTCAAAAGTTTTGTCTGAAAGAGTTTCTTTTGGGAGTCAAAGTGATTCCCGCGAATGAGAATATTCGCTCTACCGGTGCCGAAGATGGTAATGTCGTGTTATAGCGGAGGAACAGTCTTTTTATGAGAGGATGTTTTCCCAAACTGTTGATGGTCCGATCGGAATCTTGTAAAAATGCCAATACATTCATGTCTGCAGATGGTGCAATAGAGGACCTCGAAGACGAAGAGTTGTGGGCGAAGCCAAAGTACTCATCGCCGTCCGATGCACCACTAGATGTATTGTCATCTGCTTGCGGGTCTTGGTCGACAGTAGTGGCGGCACGGATTAAAATGCTTCTTACCACTCCTCGTTGAGTTTCGGAGTTCCAAGACTTGTTTATGTCTACCCAACGCAGTTTGAAGTATGGGTGCGTGGCTGTTGCAATGATGGCGTCGGTGACTTCGCGTTCATTAGCTAAGGAGAGATAATTTTTATATCTCTTTTGGAACCCCTGAAGAATGGCGTTGATCAGTGGAAGGCAATGCTTCAGGGGCTTGGATTCCAGTTGACTCAGTTTATTTTCTACGGATAGTAGAGTAGGCAGCAGCTCTCCGTAGAAACTGTTTTTATCACCTTGGAGGCGATCAATCGCCGTGGCAACTGGTGCCAGCACAGCAACATACTCTTGGAGAAATTCAATTTCATGCGTCTTGAATGTTGGTAGCTCTAGAGCAGTCATTAGTTCGTGGCGCTTCGCTTTGTGCTTCAGTAGCACGGTGAGGGAGTCGTACAGTGAGTTCCACCATGTTGGACAAGGTAGACGCAAGGTGCAGTTCAATACATTTTTAATGATTTCAGCTGATTTCGGTCGTCCACTCTTCCAGAGCGCGGAACATTTTCCCATCGCCGAGTGGTTGATGGTTGAAAATGAAGAAGTTTTTAGAGCCTGTTTAGCATCGGTAGTGGCCACCAAACTTAGTGTATGCGATGCGCAACGTACATGTTTGGACAGGCTAAAACTGGGATCAGAGCCGTCTTCATCTTCATCCAACAAACCGTCTTCCATTTGCAGATCATTTTCAACCTCATTGTCTGAATCATATTGGGATTCGTCATCGTCGATATCAACTTGTTCGGACTCGACAGCCTTGATGCCAAATTCCTTAAATGCTTTGATAAAGTTGGAGCCGTTATCTGTAACGGTGCTCACAACCTTGTCTATTGGAATGTTATAGTCATTCATGATATCTTCCATCTGATCCGCAATTTTAATATAACTGTGCTCACCTCTAAATCGACAGCAAGCCAGTGCCCCACTGTGTCGTTCAAAGATAGCTTCATCAATCTGTAAAAAATATTTTGAAAATTAGTTATGAGGTAAAAAAAATAAATGTAAATGATTATAAATATATATCTATATATTAAATTATAGCCATATTGTATACACATCATAAAACGATATAGCTATATCGCATTATTATTGTCGATTGTTTTCTTTAATTGTCTTCCATTAACTTTACTTCAAAATAAATATATTTACACTAGTATACACACTAACCCAATGAACAGTTACACCCAGAAAACTGCGGTGACGCGTAGACCATATGTCCGCTGTAAGACATATGTGGGACAGATTTTCTATCTTGTTCCTTAACAGCGTCTTCAAGCGTTTCTCGTCGTCAAGCAGGTTTCGGGATAGTTTCCGCCGTGAAATAACATTCACAGTTGGATTCAGAGCTGAAAATAAAATTATACCATTAAAAAAGAATGAATATAAGGTCGCTAAAATGTTGAAGCATTAATAGGATATTTTAGTAGTAACTATCATTCTATCAATAACTGATAATTCAGTATAAATTACTGTATTAATTACTTACTTGTGACAAGTTTCACAAAAGCTGGTTGCTCAATGGTAGCAAGAGGATGAATGCCCTGAACTATGAATTCAGCAATCCTTTTATCGACATCCACTTGTTTTACTTTCTTGGGATTAGCCGCAAAACTTTCTTCGATAGTGATCGTTTTCTGTTGCTTACTGGCGCTACTCGATGAAGATGGGTCACTTCCATCAAGACTTGCTTTTCTCTTTCGTTTCGTTGCTACATACTTTTGCACAGTTTGAATCATGCCAGGGTGGACACGCTGTGAAAAAAATAAACATGAATTACCTAATGAATAATGATCGATAATTAATGAATCAATAATCATTGATATCAATTTTTGATAAATTTCTACTTTAGGGGACACGGTGAATTTCGAAATAAATACACCACTCGATAGATCAGACGATTTTAAAAGCTTTTTCATCAATGAATTTTCCATCGCAAATTGGATTGATTGCAACGAGTTAGTTACACAGGCCCACTTAAGGCAGAGCCGTTTTGTACGATTATTTGGTCAATTTCAAGATATTTTTTGATGTCTAAAAAAACACTTACCTTCAGATGAGTGTACAGATTCGTTGTAGCATTGCTTGCAGCAGAGACTTCGTGTTTACACAGCAAGCAGGTGCACTTTACCTTATTACCGTCTTTAGATTTAATTTTAAAGTATTTTCCATCAAACAGAGGGTGCACTAAATTGTTATCTGCAGATAAATCACTGTTTGATTCACCGGATTTGCTTGTTGAAGCCATGACACGCACGCACACGATAAAGAAATCAACCGCTTTCGACTAAGAGTGGCACACAATTGATTGAACTGACACGTTGAAACATGAACCATGCTGTACTACACTGTCAACGCGTCGTACTGTGCAAGTACAGAACGTGTATTAAACCAGTAAAAGTATTTACATTTTTATATTTTGAGCATTTAAATACATTGTATTTAAATACTCATTAAAGTATTTAAATACTATATTTAAATACATGAAAAACAATGTATTTATAAATATAGTTCTAAATGCACAAATGTATTTAAATACGTATTTAAATACAAATGTATTTAAATACTGCCCAGCACTGCCCTTATAAACAGTTATATCATTTGAAAATAGTCTCGCTACTAAATGGAACGATATCGTCAACGTCAGGGACATTATTTACGTTTTCTACGGTAAAAACTGTCAAAAAAGTTGTTAAAAATACCCGCCATCGCCTGAGCGTCGGAAGCCAAAGCGCCATTAGTGTCCACTAAAGGGTCTATGTTATCTTTTATCGGCTTACGATTATTGACGTTGTCAAAAAACTTTTTTGGATTATGTTTACTATCCACAGCTATAAGTATCTCTAAATTACGCTTAGCATTCCTAACAGATCTTTTAACCTGACGTCTAAGCTCAATATATCTATTAAAGTTAGCTACTGTGCCATTGCGCTTATTAAGTCTATACGCTCTGTTACGCTCGTTATGAACTCGCCTATTTCCCTAGTCCACCACTTGGGCCTACCATGATTTCTAGCGCGCTTGGGCCTACGAGGAATAAATTCCCTTTCGATATTCATGAAACTTTCTTTAAACGCCTCCCAAGGAAAATTTGCGTCATTACCCATAAATAAATTATCCCAGTCCACTACTCTCATCCTGTCTGCAAAACTATCAAAATTAGCCCTACGAAAATCGGGGACTTCTATTACGTTACTATCCTTACTGTTTTCTATCAATAGCTTAAACCTAATGATTTGGTGATCACTACATCCCAAACTCTCACCTACTTCTAAACCTTCGACTATATTGTCGTCGTTTGTCATCACCACGTCTAAAATATTGTCACCGCGCGTTGGTTCGGTAACCATCTGTCATAAGAAATTATCTTCCATGAACTCAATCAGTCCCAAACCCTCATCATTACCAGTAAAAGTCTCATAATTAACATTAGGGCAGTTAAAGTCTCCGACAACTATACTATCCCGATTATTAATAAAGTTACCAAGAAGTGAGTAAAATCTAGTATCGGCATCGAGGGGTTGAACGGGAGGTCTCTAAACAACAACAAAATTAAAGCTAATACGACGCGCCCTAACTTCAACGCATATCGCATTAATTGCTGCCGGAAAATCTATCTTAACCTCGATAGCCCTAAGGGAATTACGAATGTACAGCAAAACGCCGCCACCAATTCTATGTAACCTATCATTCGTAAAGAGTTTAAAACCCGCTATATCAAGTTCCCCCAACAAGTCCCGAGTCACGGTATTTAACCACGTTTCGGTTATAGAAACTATATCGTAGTTCCCGGAATAAATTATCGCCTTAAATTCGTTCAATTTATTTCTAATACTACGCGTGTTACAATAAAACGTTTAAATTATTTTTTACCACGGATCGGCGTTTTAAACTATTTTCACGTCGGGCCGGCGTTTCCTGAACCCACAACGTTTAAAGAAGGCTTCGACCTATACAGCTTTCGAACGTTCTCATCGATTAACTTACCTAGCCTAGCATTCCCTATTTCATTGAAATGCACCCCCATCTTTTATAAAAAGGCTAGGATCACTAAATTCTGACCACAGCTTTACGAAGGGTACATCTTCCTCAGCACAAATCTCTTCTAGTTTAGTATTAAAAAATACAGGGCTATTCAAATTGATTCACCTGATTTCAAAGGAGAATATTTTTTAATGTTACAAATACAGTGATTTGTGATACATCAACCAAAATAAAAACTGTCCAAATTTTGTCTCTCACCTCATAAATGCTCTATGTGACTTCCCCTAGTTACACGAGCAACGTCGACACGATAGTCGAATTCCTCCCATACTCGCTCCAGCATGTCCGTTGTCACTGACTCTACGACAGTAACAATGCGAGTTCGGAGCTCATCCAAAGATGTGGGCAACGGTGGCACGTATACAGTATCCTTAACGTACCCCCAAAGGAAGAAGTCGCACGGTGTAAGATCCGGCGACCTATCGATTTACAGCTCAAAACTGCAACACACAAAACGCCTTCTGCTGTGCGGACGCCACTTTCACACTGACTGTTTGTTGCTAGGCTAGGCCACGGCGTGACTTTGGAGCCCTCTCGCGGTAATCGTGTAAAACTTGGAGATTTCCTCTTTCATGTGGTGTATGCCCAGTTGATGCACGGTTGATAGGTACGGAAGTATTCTCAGTTGAAATCGGATGAATCATTTTAAATAGCCCTGTATTGTTTTTGACGTAATTCTAAGACCTAAACCGTGCCTAGGGGTAATACCTAGAACTAAAGACCTATCTGACCTTGCCTTCAGGGACCTAATTAACCCCCTTTATCTCTCCAAAATGTCAGGCACTCTCGTATCGGGCCTACACGAGTCGTTGCCCGTACCATCGTCACCAATATCGAGTGACGGGAGGCAACATCAGTCCTATCTACTTCGTCTCTAATTCTGTCAACCCTGGGCCCTGGTAGACAGACCCTCCTCCTCTTGGTTGGATTCCGCTCAACGAACTCCTTATCCATATGGCGCATTAAAGAGTCCGCAATTAAAACAGTTTCCCCCTCGTTCACATCCCTATCCAACTGTGCGAAAGGATTCGAAACCTCGACAGGGGGGATTCCTATCACCTAACGTACATGGCCTAGTTCCACCCTTAACTTCTCTAAATCCCTCCCCGTCTACTAATCTCGGACCAACCTTAACCCCTTCCTCAACTCTGTCTAACCTTCCCGATAAGCTACCTATAATAGAAACTATGTTCCTCACCTCACCCTTCAAATTACTAACGCCTTCAACGTTAGTATAGGTTCGACCTTCGTCAACTGTAACCTAACCCCTGCCCTCATCAAGTGTTGCAAATCTTTCCGTCACCTCGCGTACACTACGTTTTATATCAACTACCTCTTCCCTTAAATCACAAAAGAAACAAACCGATCTCTCGGTAATCGCTATAGGACTGCCGTTGTAATCCTTAAAATCCGTATACCACCGATTAACCCCACACCTAGCACACGACGCTTTCTGCGACGGCATCGCGCAAGTTAAAGTCGTTAACGTTTATAACCGTCACAAGTTTAAGTTAAATTAAGCCAGCACGCTATGAAAACTTCTAAATCGCTAAAAACCACTAATATTCAGTTACTTAACTATAACAATGTGAATATAAACTCAAATATATAAAATTCAGATCTTTCCAAAAGTAAATTTATCTGCAATATCCAAAAGTAGAAACAATATCAGAAAGCCCAGGGAATGCGTCCGCTCAGTATATATATATATATATATATATATATATATATATATATATATATATATATACACATTTTAACTGTGTGTATATATGTATAATATATATATATATATATATATATATATATATATATATATATATATATATATATATACACACACATTTTAACTACAAACAAACACATTTGCTCGTTTTCTCTCCTCTTCTTGTGCGGACACTCTTCTAAACAAGCGTCGTTCTTTACATTAATTATACTGTGTGTTGTTTGCAGTTAAAATGTGTATATATACGGCATGAGAAGATGCCCCCTCAAAAGGGCATTCGATTCCGCTTGTATGTAGGAGAATTACGAGTTGTGATTAATCGAGGACCTTGGTGTAGTGGTTATCATATTCGACCAGCAATTGGATGATCTCGGGTTCGATTCCAGGGAGGTGCTTCATTTTTCATTGCTCGTTTTCTCTCCTCTTCTTGTGCGGACACTCTTCTAAACAAGCGTCGTTGTCGTTCTTCACATATATATATATATATATATATATATATATATATATATATAATGCTAATTTTAATTTCTTTCAAATTTTTGTTAAACAGTCACTTTCTTAAATTTACTTTATATATATATATATATATATATATATATATATATATATAATGTGTGTGTGTGTGTGTGTGTGTGTATATATATATATAATGTTGACCTAGGGCAGGTAAGATTAAATTTTACTTGAAAGTATCTGTAGTTGACCTGTGACGGAATGCTTATATTTAATCCAATAATCCTGAGGTCGGGATCAATTTAGTACCTGCCACCTGGTGCTGAAAAGTTTCATACCAATACTCACGTCATTCTTGCTTGTAATCACAGACAGTGTGGAATTTATATCTGGATAGCAGTGTTGTGCTACTCATCATAAGTACAAGGAGTTTTTTTTCTCATCCCTGTTTTTTGATAATGTCTAGTACGAGTAGAGACAGAGACAAATACAGCAAATATGACTCGGGAGCAGAAAAAAGACAAAAGAAAAGGAAGAGGGAAGAAAGTGAAAAGGCAATAAAAGGGTCCCTTGAAAAATTTGTGATTTTACAAAGACTGTCAGATAATAAGGAAAAATGTGCATTAATAGATTCAAGATATTTCTGAGGGGGCACCGCACAGGTTGATTTGCCTCGAGCCCCGCACCCCGCTAGGACCGGCCCTGTTCATGGTAAACAGAAGTGTAGCATCTCAGTAACATTGAAAATAATTGCATTAAAGCTTTGTATATATAAAGTAAATCCTTACACGATACGTAATGCCTTTTAAAGAGTCCATATGTGGTACATAATGCCCTCCTCCTCTATAGACGTTTACTTGCAGGGGTTCCGAGCTGGTTTTGCCCATTGTTTCGAGACCTGAAATGCAACGGCAAATAAAAACTGTCACTTTTTTATGAAAATATATTTTTGTATGTACTGAAATCCTCGTGCTAATATATATATACACATAATACAACACGCAACGAAACTATAAAACGATTCCGAGTGCTTCCGTCTCCTACAAGACCTCAAGAAAAGAAGAAAGTCTTCTTTCTAAGAGACGAAAGCGCTGAGAATCTTTCTTATTTTCCTTGTGAGTTGAATAACAGTAACGTTCATGTGAAAATTCTGAATAATAAAAAAATATATACACTATATATATAAAACCATGAAGGAAAAAGGAAACACAGAATGGTGCTCAAGCGCTTTCGTCTAATGACATCGTCAGGAACAGTGAAATAAATAACAAGTTCGAGACGATATATAGGTCACAAAATAAATAAAAAATAAAATAGAAAAATAAAAATTGTAGGAGGAGCATACAAATTTATAAGGAAAAACTACCAGAGTTTTAGCACTTTGCCACTCTTGTCTAAATCTGTTCTGAACGAATTCAAAACAACAGGATCAAGCGAAAAAAAGACCCTGGCTAATGTTAAAATTATTTGTAAGTTGAATAATGGCAGACTCAAGAATATTTCTATTAACAATGTTGCTTGAGTGAAACAAAATTGAAGCATTATTCCAATCAATACAGTGGGACAAATATGGTGTTTCCTATGTCTAGAAACATTGTAAATATGTAGAAAGAGTAATACAACTTTGAGAGTTTTATTTTCAACATACTATCAGAGAAGGTGTTAAAAAGGGACATTTGAAATTTGTTATCTACGGAGACAGACTAAGAACAATTGAGGATTTGAAAGCTAAGATAAAACTGGAATTGCAGTGAATTTCTGCTGAAACAATCAAAAATGTTCAGAGAGCTTGCTAGTTACAAGTAATGAAGTGTCTTGAAATTCAGGGTGAACAGTTTGAACACCACCTGTAATACTATGTTGAAAATAAAAAATATATATGAGGAGGAGATTGTAGGCACCAATCAACCAGGGAAGTACTGCGGAGGAGACGTTAGGCAGAAGAAGGCCTGCTGGAACTTCCATTTCTCTTGTCACTCTCCTCCTTAGCTGATCTTTTGCCGTGTCTTACCGACGTTGTGAGCAGTCCAGGATTATGTGTACCATGCTCCTGTTGCTGACATTGACACTCTTCGTGCAACGAATTGCGATGCCATCAACACTATTCAATAGTTCACGAGAGATATGCTAGCGAACGTATGGCGTGAATTCGAATTTCGCTTGGATGTGCTACGTGTAACTAACGGCGCATATGTTGAAATTTAATGAGAAACATAATAAACGCGATGTGTTTTGCAACAAAATGCAAAACGAAGCATAACTGTCTTCTTTGGATTTCATGTAATTAAAATTTATAATAGGGAAAGGACTTTGTGTACACCATATATATATATATATATATATATATATATATATATCCCCGCAAGGGGGTTCTAAGCTCGTACTCTTGAGTGCTCTTTGTGCTCGTTTGTACGTGCTTGTTCCTGGAGGCTTCACGTGCGCCCTCCCGGCCCTAGCACCCAAGGATGATGGGGCTCGACCCTGCAGTCCTTGTCATCCTTTGGTCTTTTTCCACTTCGACTGTCCCCTCTACCCTTTCTTTTTCCTCTGTCTTTCCTCTCACTTTTTCTTTGTTTTTCCGCCGAGATATGCCCTTTTAAATAGAGGCGAATCGGTTCTTCCCGAACTTAAAAAAAAATATATATGAGAACTATTTTTACTGGTTTGGTAGCATTTAACTACACAGAAAAAATCTAAAAGTATTTAGTTATTATAAACAAATATGTATTTAATATAGCACAAACTTCCTATTCTACATACTGGAAAGTAGAAATAGCTACCATGTTTAGGTTAGCAAAAACGATTGTTTGTTACAAGTTGCCAAGTACATGTATTTACCAAAGTGAACCAAAGAGATTGGTTAATTCAATTTTAGTTGCCGTAACTAAACAACATTTTATCACTATGTGATAAGAATAATTTCCCCATGGTTTAAATAAGGTGGAACCATTTTATCACGTCTGGATCAGTAGCATTTTCCAGCTTCTACCACAATAAAGTAATTTTCAACTCGGTAATAAAGGTGAGAGGGTCAGATGGTAAATGGTATTCTTTAGATACTTGATACCATTTGAACTCTTAAATAATAATGCTGAATAATATTTTTCAAATTAATGTAAAGAATTTCTCTTATTTTTCAAGTACCAAGCCTTAAATAATACCAATTTTAAAATAATACCTGTTAAGTACCCTGATAGTAGACTAATCTCATTTACTGTTGATGCTACAGGGTCCTCAAAGAAGATCAGATAAGAATCTCTGGTTCGGGCGTTAGGAACGTCACTGAACTCCGTTGTTGATTCTCCTTGCTGTTAATACAAAACATGTAACATATATTTTATATATACACTCGTGTGTGTGTATGTGTGTGTGTGTGTGTGTGTGTATATACATACATATATATTAATATATATATATATATATATATATGATGAATAAAACCACGAAGGAAAGGAAACACAAAATGGTGCTCAAGCGCTTTCGTCTAATGACATCCTCAGGAGTGTTCCTGAGGATGTCATTAGACGAAAGCGCTTGAGCACCATTTTGTGTTTCCTTTCCTTCGTGGTTTTATTCATCATAAATATTTTTCACGTGTTACCTTCGTGAAATAATTTTCATATATATATATATATATATATATATATATATATAATTATATATATATACCTTACCTTACCTTACAACCTTACAAAGGTTCCGCGCGATGACTTCTCATTTCGCGAAGGTCAAGCTTGTCGCCCCTCCTCTCGAGTTGGCCTGGTGAAGTAGTGAGTTGGATTCTTGCGCTCTCCACCTCACATAGCCAGGTACGCCCGGCTCATCGGGGATTGTTCTGAGCCAGGCGTCTAGTCTTCTTTTGAAGATTTCCACTGCAACTCCCTTCGTGTTTCTTAGGTCTTTGGGCAACTGATTAAACAGTTTTGGTCCTCTCACTACAAAACTATTTTCTTTCAGGGTTAAGGATGTATATATATATATATATATATATATATATATATATATATATATATATATATATATATATATATATATGCTGTGTATATACATATATATATGCTGTGTGTGTATATATATATATATATATATATATATATATATATATACTGTGTATAACCTTTGGTTAGCTTCCGCCCGAATTGTTCATTCTGACGAAGGTCAAGCTTTTCACTCCACCTTAGACCTACAGTTTAACGTGGAATCCGAACCACGCCCCATCAGCAGCCCAGCGTCTTAACCACTAGGCCACCTAGGGTATCCATTTATCTACCAACCACTTTCTTCATTGTGTGGAAGGATGAACAGCTGGGTTTTGCTGCGCGCCGGCTGCCGTCGGGTCTCGAACCCGGGGCCGATGGATTCGTAGTCAGCGACTACGAGTGAAATTTCTACAATACTTTCATGCACTAACAAATGCTTCTTAGTGGAGGTTTAAAGCAAGATAAGCATCTAATCTCTTTTCAAAGGACTCGACCGAATTACTTTGAACTACACTTGCTGGCAACTCATTCCACAAATTAATTATACGATTGAAAAAGAAATGCTCAGCTTCATTAGAATTAGTGTCTATCTACTAATTTCAGACCATTGGCGCGAGTTCTATCTGCATAGAGGGGTGATCGGGTGGTCGAACGATCCCCCTTTGACAGAAAAGGTCCACTTTTGTAACCATAGTTATAACTTATGATGTGATATTATAATATGTAACATCATTTAGTAAATAAACACTTGCATTTTTTTTTGCATTTTTTCTTGAAACATCACAAACTACTCTAAACTTAACTACTTTAAACCCCCAAGGCTCGTTGCACCAAAAGGTTTGCTTTTCTACAATTTCGCCCCCCCCCCCTTGGGAAGTCCTGACTACGAGACTGCAAAACCTTTAATCATTTTAAACACCTGGATAAAATCTGTTTGAATATGACTTTTAACAAGTGAGAATAAATTTAACATTTTAAAACAAGCAGCGTATGATTTGTTTCTAAATCTTCGAGTCATCTTTGTAGCCCATCGCTACACTTTCTCCATTATGGCTATGTCCTCTCGTAAATATGGGAACCGGAACTGAGTTCCCATATTTACGAGTACGTCCCCACCAGTATTCCAGGTGGGGGCGTACTAAGGAATTATTTTATGTTAGCATTACTTCTTAGGACTCAAATTCAAATGATGTACCAATAAATCATAAGATTCTATTTGTTTTTCTAACCGCTTCGATACATTGTTTATTCGGTTTAAGAGTGTCGCCAACAATAATACTTAAATCTTTCTCTTCCGTAACACTCGTTTGTGTCTTGTCTCGCATACAATACTTTTCTTTGACATTGTTTCTACCGATATACGTTTTGTATCTATTTATTTTAAAGTTCATTAACCAAATTTCTGCCCACTTAGTAATTTATTAATATGTTCATTCCCCTAGTTTGGTATAGTCCGAAATTTTTGAAATTATACTGTTAATTCCTATGTCGATGTCACTGATATAAATAATAAAAAGAACTGGTCCCAGAACTGATCCTTGAGGCACGCCACCATATATATATATATATATATATATATATATACTGTATATACAGGGCGTCCCAAAAAAACGTATACACACTTTAACAGCTGATAGCTCAATTGATGTTTCTTTCTTTCCAAGTTAAACCCATTAGAATTAATAATGGCAGTCAGACTAAGCTTTGAACAAAGGAAATTCATTCTAAAATGCTACTGGAAGTGTGAAAACGCAGTTGAAGTGCAAAGACAGTTTAGGAGGGAGTTTCAAACAGATCCACCAACGCGACTTACCATCAATCGAATTAGAGATAAGTTTGAAGCCGATGGAACTGTTCAGAATGTCCACAAGAAGCGTTCCGGAAGACCACGGACATCGACAAGCCCCACAAAGCAAGAAAGAGTACTGGAAACGTATCACCAAAGTCCAAGAAAATCTGTGCGGCAAGCGAGTCGTGAGGTAGGAATTTCAGAATCGTCTGTCCAACGCATTTTGAAGCGCTGTCAATGGAAAAGTTACATTCCAAGATTAGTCCATGCTATTAATGAAGATGATGATCCGGACCGAAGAGTGGAGTATTGCGAGTGGTACTTGGCACGATGTGGATGTGGATTGGACGAAGGGGTTTCGTAGAATACCCTCCGCGTTCACCAGACCTCACACCACTAGACTTTTTTTTATGGGAATACTTAAAAGACAAAGTCTACGCTATAAAACCTGCAACAGTCGCTGAATTGAGAGCAGCCATTGAACGAGAATGCATACAAATACCAAACGAAATGTTTCGTGATGTTTGCGATTCCATTGCTTCGCGTTATCAGCAGTGCCTGGACAAGAACGGACGTCAGTTTGAAAACAGGCGTTGACAAAACAATTAAATAATGTCTGTAGATTCTATTACATTTTGAAAATGAAATGTATTTTAATAAACACTGCCTTTATAATTATTTAAAGTGTGTATAAATTTTTTTGGGACGCCCTGTATATATATATATATATATATTCATCAGCCTCTGTAGCTCAGTGGGTATTGCCGCTTTCCTTTAAGCGAAGTAAAGGCACCGAGGTTGAGGATTCGAATCCTGATGATTTTGGTAACAATAATATGGGAGTTAGAGGAATGGCCGCATTAGCTGGCCTGAGCACTGTGCCAGTTTCTGGAACTCCTGAATAATTATTATATAAATAATGAAGTAAGATTACATATAAAAAATTATGCAATTTTACGTTTGTGACCATAAATAGGGTATACAATTTAAGGTGATTCAAATATAACAGAAACCTTTTTTCATTATCCTGACATTGCTTAACACATCACATACTGTGTGTTGAAACACCAAAAAAAGTTTCAAATCCATCGGACCATCCTAAGGGGTGATCCAAGGCATGTATATTTCACTGCGTTTTCCACTAAAATTGGGCTCGTCGCACACGTTTTCTGAAAATATTCAAAATCAAATATCTTGAGAACAGCTCATTGAAATGTAAACAAGGAAGATTTAACCAATGAGCGTTTGTCTTGGGGTGTGACGACCATCCCCAACTGGTTACCCCAGTCAATGTTTATTGGTGACCCAAAAATATTTAAATATGTTCTGATAACTTGTAGACATTAATATTTGAAGCTTTACCTATTGTTATCTTATTTAACAAGGTCTTTCTCTACTTGTAATAACATTATTCATACCTTTTAAAAAATATAATAACAGTAATAATTTGTGTTATTAAATTCAGATATTTAAAATGGAAACTAGAGGTGGCAAACAATATGATCCCCCTGAGTCAGAATCTCTGGCTTCCAAGTCGTCCAAACCAAAGCCAGGGAAAAAGACTACTACAGCTCTGAGGTCTGACACAAACAAATTCCTTGTCGGCCAGATGGAGAACGACATTACAGGAGACAAGCTTCCTACCAATGGCCAGGTCATGAAGCTGTTCTATCACCAACAGGGTTGCAAGGAAGTCCACTGCAAGTGCAAATGTGCCTGTGATTCTCCTACAAGTCTGCTTCATTGTGATGATGTGAAGAACTGGAACACACTGGACGAGTTGGCCTACATCTTTCTGAATGCGAAGGTGCTTCGGTTCTGGAACATAGCCAGCATTCCCACCATGGCTCTTAAGCATGCCAAAGACAAACTCATCACTCTGCACCAGCAATGGAAGTCACTCTATCAAAAATGTGACAGGAAATTAGACACCAATAAGAGACACAGGGGTTCAAGGCTCAGCTGAAGACCCTGTTTGATATCGCTGCAAAAGATGCCAAGGCTCAGATCCAATCAGAACTGCGGTTGAGAAGAAAAGAGGCCTGTGACACAGACTGTAATGTTTTGGATGACCAGAGAGGAGCTAGGAAGATGAGTATGGAAGGAGAGGAGAAAAGATACACAGAGGCAGAAAGGGAAAAGAATGCAGAACAGTCCATAGTTAGAGATGATGGGGTTGATTCCGGGGATTCTGATTCTTCAGATGATGAAAATGTTCCACTAGAAAAGAGAGAGAAGATTGACTGGAAGTTTGTCCTGACCAGTAGAATAACTTCCATGGATATCAGGAGAGTTGCCTGTTCGTGAGAAACATGAAGGTGGTCAATGTCACAGCTGAGCGTGGTGTTAAATTGATCACTGACTTCCTGAACACCATCACCAGGAATGAAGAGCCCATAGGTCTAAGTTTCCTGATTTCAGGAAGAGCACGTTCGATAAAAATTAGTTAACCATATTTTTTTAAATATTAAAAAAAAAAGCGGGTGGAAATAGGAAAATAAAGATGATTTAAAAAAGAAAAAATAGAGTAATAGAGAGTTTACTGAATTAAAAAAAATATATATTATCAAACTCAGCCGGTGAAAACCAAGGTCCCATGCAGTTTTAATATCTTTATGCAAACATTTTTTATCGAAATTAAATGTTTCTTGGATGACCCCTTAGGATGATCCGAGGGACTTGAAATTTTTTATGGTGTTTCACTACATAATATGAGATGGGTTAAGCAACGTCAGGAGAATGAAACAAGATTTCTGTCATATTTGAATCATCCTAGTATACATTTTCACTGTGTGAGGTTTGCTATTTGTCACTACGGTGGAGTGAATGTGAGAAATCGTACCAAAGGAAGAGAAAGTTGTTGCAATTTCATGATTTTGGCATCGGTGAGGACGTGATGGAAGAATAGTACTTCGGGATCCTGAAACACAACTTCGACTTTAGCCGGCATTAAATACAGCCATGGAGCATTGAGATGATCGTACCTACATTTGAGGGTAGCTGTCTCTTTCTGGGTCTGCGTAATATAAAAGTATCTATTAAAAGCTACTCGCCATAAAGACAAGAATAAGTTGGGAAGGTATTCATACGGTTTCCTTTCTTTGAAAGTGAATATATTTCATCTATATAAATTTCCACTTACTCTGAAGTCAAGTCCATTGCAGAGCTCGATGTAAGAAGTGTTTTGTGAACGTTTCTCTCCCGGTGAAGTGGAAAAGTTTTTCATTAAATACTTTTTACATTGTTCGTCTTCACTCATCTCGAGATTTATGCAAATAAATAAATAAATAAATAAGAGAAAACCGCAATGAAATTAAGTGACTTAAACAAACTTTGATTGTCTTCGCAGTTTAAATGCGTAATAATAATAATAATAATAATAATAATAATAATAATTTAATGATTCAGTGATGTTTATTGCAAAAAAGTACAATACAATACACTGCAAATACGTGTGTAGTGACCTACATATTATTGTACATAACAATCTTTCACCTTCATGAACGCGACTATCTCTGTAAACCGCAGACACAGGGGAAGAACTGTGCCACAACCAAGAAACAGTATATGCGTGTGTGTGTGTGTGTGTGTGTGTGGTGTGTGCGCGCGCGTGCGGGCGCGTAGGCAGCTGGACATAAGGGAAGTCGTGTGTATGATAATTCACAGATGCAGTGTTTTTATTTTATTGAGGTAATATTTTTGATACCTCTGAACATTAAAAATATGACATGAAAAAACTAGAAACATTTTTACTGCCGGAAAAAAGATATGTTTGTCCTGATTAGGTTAGATAGCGCTGTTAGGTTAGTTAAAGTTTGGTTGGGTTAGGTTAGGCGAGATTAGCGCGTGCCCAACTATGATATTTAATGAATTAACAGAAAACACCCATCAAGCGTCCAATTGCGACCAAAATTCTAATCAGGCCCTTTTCGGTTCGATGGTACTAAGGTTAGGTTAAGTTAAATTAGGTTTGGCTGATTAGTTTTTTAGATGTGTGGATTTAAAAAAGTCGGTAGCTCACTTATGCGAAGATGTGTGTGTGTGTGTGTGTGTGTGTGTGTGTGTGTGTGTGTTCAACTTCCTTCGTAACAACAAAGGCTATATGACAGAAGGGACCTACAGCTTTACGTGGGATCCGAACCACGGTCGTCACATCGTCTGGACGCAAAGAACGGTCACCCATCCAGCTACCCAGACCCATTGTCGTTTAACTTCACTGATCGGTGGGAAGTGGTGTTGCGTCAATGGTCACAACATAGTTCCATAGAATATAGTCATTCAGGCCTGTTATAAGAGCGCAAGACAGATGCAGGCTTCTCGAAATGCTAAATTGTCTCGCCTTTATGACCCAAGAAGCAATATTTGTCACTAAAGCGGACAAAAGTAACACTGTGGTTATTTTGGACAAGTGTGATTATAAACAAAAAATGGAAGCGTTACTTAGTGATGAATTCACCTACGCCAAAGTGAGATCGTCCCCCCCTAAAGCGTCTTCTGCCGAATTCAACAAAACCATCAGGAACTTATTAAAAGATGTCCGGCGATTGATCCTAAAAAGATTTCTACAGATTAACCCCAAACTCCCCCACATTTACGGCCTACCAAACCCATAAGATTAATATACCACTCCGTCCCCCATTATTTAAAAATTTTTTTTTTTTATTTCACACAGGGGTTCCTTTAGTTACAGGTTATCTAAATTTCTTGCAGATAAATTATCCCCATTAGTTGGTAAATTTTCAGGCTCGCACATCACTAATTCCTGTGACTTTATTAACAAAGTTATGTCCTTAGATTTAAAACGGGGAAGAATGATCAGTTTTGACGTTGAGTCCTTGTTTACGAAAGTTCCCATTGATGATGTACTTAGTTTTTTAAATAGAAAATTGCCAACATGTAACGTAGAACTAGACATGCCCACATCTGTATTTTTAGAACTGATAAAACTCTGTGTCACCAATAATGCCTTCTCCTTCGGTCAAGAATTTTATTTGCAACGTTTTGGTATGGGAATGGGGTCTCCTTTATCCCCAATACTGAGTACATTATACATGGAATACTATGAGTCGGAATTGTTGCAAACAATATGTCCCAGGAATCTAATTTGGTTTCGTTATGTAGATGATATTTTCTCATTTTGGCCTGACCACTGGAACAACTTTGACACTTTCTTTCAGTCATTAAATAATCTTGTTCCCTCTATTAAATTTAAATATGAATGGGAGAACGACAAACAATTACCTTTTCTAGATGTTTTGGTCATTAACGAAAGCGGAAAGCCCAATTTCACGGTTTATAGAAAACCTACTCATTGTAATTCGTACATTCATTATTTTTCATATCATGATGAAGGGGTTAAAAGCTCAATTATTTCTTCCATGTTTCTAAGAGCACTCAGGATTTGTAGCCCACATTTGCTGGACCCGGAAAATTCAAAGATTTGGAACATTTTTAAGGATTTAAAATATCCCGAGTGGTTTATCAGAAAGGCGTATTTTAAAGCCAGAAAATCTTTTTATGCCCCTCGGGAACCTTCAGTTAACCAAAACAATATGTGAGTTTGCCTTACATTGCCGGCTTAGAAAGAGTAAAACCGTTGACGAAAGATTTTAAGTTTGCTTTGGCGTTCAAATATTCGTCTACCGTGAAAAGTAAATTGGTTAGGAATAACGTGGCAAAAGAGGAACAAGCCTGTGTCTACAGCATTCCCTGTAAAAGTTGTGATTTAGTGTACGTGGGAGAAACTGGAAGAAATATTGAAACCCGTATTAAAGAACACAAATATGCCTTCAGAAGTTGTAATACTAATAATGCCATTTTTTATCACGCCAGCCAAAATAATCATGCTATAGATTGGGAATCAAGTAAGGTACTTTATAAATGTAATAATTATGTCAAAAGAAAAATAATAGAATCTGTGTGTATAGAAAAAGTAGATAATTTTAATTTGTGCGAAGGTACTTATAAGTTAGACCCTTTAATGAGATTCTTGGTCAAAAAATCCCTTACGGAGTCGTGGGAACGTGTTCGAACCTAAGTGTGAATTTCTTAAATGTCTCTGGATTGGAATGTTTCCTTACTCGCCTTTAGTAAATGTAATAATGGAAGTAATAAATGTGGAAATAAATATAAATGCAACAGATGTAATAATAAAGGTAATATTATAAATTTAATAATTAGGGTAAAGGTAATAATAATAAATGTTAAAAAAAATGTAAATGTAATAATAAATGCAGTAATTATGTCAAAATATTAGAATCTGTATGTATAGAACAAGAAGATAGTTTTAATTTGTGGGAATGTACTTATAAGCGGACCCTGTAATAAAATGCCCTTCCAGTGTCGGGAGAACGGTATCTAACCTAGGTGCGAATTTCTCTGGATTGTTTCCTAATCGGCTTTTTTCATTCGTTTTTCGGTTTATAAATTCTGTATAATAAACAATAATGTAATAACCAATGTAATAAAAATTTATAATTTCTGTAATAAATAATTATGCAATATTAAATGTAATAAAATTAATAATAAATTCAATAATTATGTAAGAAAAATATAATAGAATCTGTATGTTTAGAACAGGAAGATAGTTTTAAATTTGCGCGAATGTACTTAATGAAAATGCCCTTCCGGTGTCGGGAGAATGGGATCTAACCTAGGTGCGAATTTCTTAACGGTCGGTCCCTGGACTGTTTTTCCCCTCTTGTTTTGGTTCATTCGTGTTTCTGTATCCACCCGAGGAGGATGCCAGTGGGCGTCGAAACTGTCGTGGAAATAAACTCTGTCTATTTGAGTGGGTTTTTATTTTCATATTTTGACCTTCACGTAGAAAAAAGTGAAGTTTTTTGCATTTAATAAGGTAGGTCCCTTCCGCCGAAAGTCAGAAAAGATTTTTTAACGAAGAAAAAGAACTTTTACATAAAATGACGAATTAGACCTGAAGAACGGTCTACTACAACTCGTAATTGCCGCCCAAAGAAACAACTTCTTAAGGAAACCAAGAAACTGGAGGAAAACATTTTCACACACACACACACATACACATACACACACACACACACACACACATACACACACACACACACACACACACACACACACACCAAAAAAAAAAAAAAAAAGTACTTCGAAAGTAATTTTATTGTTGTACTAGGGGAACTGGAGTCTTCGCTGTGCTCCGAAAAAGTAACAGCTCTTCCAGTTGCCCTTCTGGAACTGTTTCGCAAACGTTCATTTATACCGTACAACTTTGAGTACAGACCTCATTCGTTTTCGACACTAAAACAATCCGCTGTCCACATACATGTTATTCATTGAATCTATCTGTAATTAATTAATTTTTATTCGAAACTAAATTCATTGTTATTATTGACATTTATTTATGCATTGTCCTTGGTTGTAAGTATTGACATTTATTTCCTGTCAACCAAATATTGTAATTTCAACGATGTAACTTACTCATTTATTTTTTCCTGTACCATTTGAACATTGAAATATTCATTGTTATTAATTGTGATCATGTACCGGTTATTATAATTAAAAGCAAAAGCCAGGCAGAGTATCCTTTATTATATATATATATATATATATATATATATATATATATATATATATATTATATATATATATATATATATATATTAGGGTGGAGTGAAAATATTAAACCAATCGTCTTGCCTCACTCATGATTTGGTGTATTGACCCTCTAGAAGTTCTAAAAAGATAATATTTTCTTTTTAGGACCTTCCACCCGCTGCATTTTTGCCGAAAACAAAATGGCGGAAATTCATATTTTGAAAGACCCCTAGTATAATATCTATCGGTTTTTGAGAGAAGATATCGCGTTATATTGTGCGTTATTTGGTTATAACTATGATAACGAGTAAATATATTCACACAACACAAACGATACTTACTAATCACCAACTACTTAAGAACACACAGACGCTTATCTAAACATCAGTCTCACTCGAGGTCAATGACATCTTGCATATGGCTGATAAGGGATGGGGGTAGGAGCCGCATGCTGCATATTGTAGCATGGGTGGCTACAAAAACTAATGAGTAAAATATGTTTACATTTTAGTTTTAGAGCTTATATATAATTTGTTTTAACTAATTCCGTGTTTTGTGTTTTTTTAGATTTTCATAATGTGATATTTCTGTAGAAATTTAACCTAAAATCTAAATATGGCAAAATCCCTACTAACTAGACAGTCGGTTAAGCAACATTTTCTGTTCGGAATTCCAAGTGAATTGCCACATAATGTCTTACCTTCTAATATGCAGGTTGGGAGATATTTTCTTCTACTGAAGGAAGGCTCATCTGCCAAATTGACAAATAATGATATTCTCGAAACGATAGCAGAGGCATTGGTCGAAGTGCGGAAACGTTCATCAATACCCTCAATGAGTAAAAAATCTATAATTACCAAGTTGAAACGCTTTACCGACAAGGTTACGCAACTCAATCGATCCAAAAGCAGTGCGAAGCTTATTGAATTGTTCAAAAAATCATTGGTAGAACTCTGACATTTGTGCCTGTAAATGCAACTTCGTTTCGCACCAAGATTTTGGCTGCCGAAAAAGCGGATGTAAAGAAAAACATATTATTTGTGTTTGTTCAAAAGAATCAAGAATATCTAAAGAAGAACTGGAAATCCTTGAGGATCAGAGGACTATGCGAAATATGGTGATTGGACGTGTGGATGTCACCCTTTCAAGATCTATAGCAAAAAGAAATGCAAGAAAGTTAGAGCAACAAGGAAGTAAGCGAAAAAAAATAATCATGCATGAAGAATTCGAAAAGGTAGTCATTGATGATGTGCTTTCACCTGATACTAATACTGATCTCTCTAGTACCGAAGAAAGTTCAACAACTGAGTCTGAATATGAATGCTCCAACATTCAAATGAGAGCCCCTTTACCCAATCTCGCCATGGAAGCCGACAGATTTGGTGTTTCAGATAGGGCTGCATCGGCCATTACTTCAGCTACCTTGGTGGATTTGGGTATCATTACCGGAAAAGACAGTGACTTTTTTATTGATAGGTGAGAAGAGAGACAGAAATTGAGAAAAACATTATAAGCTGAAGCTGCACAAAGTTATGGTGATGTTAAAGCTTTATATTTTGATGGGAGAAAAGACAAGACGTTGGTAAAGACAAATAAAGATGGTAAATGGTACCAGCCTATAATTGTTGAAGAACATTATGTACTATTGAGTGAGCCTGGTGGAGAATACCTTAACCATTTGAGCCCTATATCTGGAAAAGCAAGTGATGTATCTGAATTGTTGTTCGCTTACTTGAATGAAGTGACACTAGACCAGAATCTCCAGGTGATAGGGTGCGACGGTACGAATATCAACACTGGGTCTAAAGGTGGCATAATTCATCTATTCCATTCAGTGGATCTATTGGTAATGCTCTTAAGACTTGCCATGAGATGCCTGTGATAAAGTTCTCCCCAATTACGGATGGGGCCGATAGCATCCTAGTTTTCACAGATGAGCTCATAGAAGATTTAAATAATGATCAACAATACATGTTCAGAATAACTGGGGCCATAAGAGAAGGATATGTTAACGGAAGCCTAGAGAAACTCAAGCCTGTTTCCCTTAACAACTCTAGATGGTTAACTCTAGCTAACAGACTATGTCGTTATTATCTCTCCCAAAAGAATCCCTCCAGAGAGTTACGTAACCTTGTTCTGTTCATAGTAACAAACTATGGTCCTAACTGGTTCAATATAAAATTTAAACCGTATCTGCCTGATGGACCCAAACATATCTTTGATGCGATAAAAAGGTTCAACCTGTTACCCCAAGATATACAAAAAGTTGTCCAACCTTATATATCATGGAATGCCTATTTTGCTCACTCAGAAAATATTCTTCTATCAATGCTGTCAGATAGTGAGCAAAAGCTGCGCAATAGGGTGTACCATTTTTGGGTCATTTTCAAAAAGTCAAGGTCCAGGAGTCTAATGTTGTGCCAAATGATGTCCTAAACACGAATTTAACAAGCATTTTCTAATCCAACAAATTTTGAATCCCCCCACCCCCCTTGAAATTTTGCCCATCCCCTTTTCCTAAAAACCCCATATATCTAAAATACTATCAACTTTATCGAAAAATGTTATAGAATAAAAATTATTTAGAATCAAACGTTCTATTAGAAAAGTTCATTAAGATAGAAATTTACGTAATTTTGAAAATTTTCATTTTCTTTTGTCCAAGAGCACCTTATTGTATTAATATAAAATAAGGTGCTTAAGTTACATTATTTATGAGTATATTGTGAGTATAATCCAAATTTAAAAATCCTTTTTTACATTGAATTTTAATAAACAAGCATTGTTTTTACTCTTATTGTTTCTTTTCAGACTGCTTTATTTGAAAAATAAATAAAAAATGAGTCAAACAGCTACAAAACAGCATGACTTTATTCTTGGTCGCTTGCAGGCTGATATTATGAGTTCATCTAAAATTGTTTTACCATCCAATAAAGATGTTCTAAGCCATTTTATTATTTACGGAGAATGCAGTATAAGGGTCCAAAAGTTACAAAAGATTCTACTGTTAATGAAGTTCTACAGAAGCTACTAATAATATGGCAAAAAGCATGCATTCCTACTATAGATATTAGTAAAAACCCTAAAGGCAGGAAGATGCTGTTAAATCTAGAAGAAATGCATAATAATTTAATCAAGCACAAAAAAAGAGCAAGCTTTGAAAATGAACTGTCTAATTTCATGAAAATTATGGATTCCCTTTTTGACATCTCTTCTCAAAATGCCGTTGAATTAATCCAAAAAGACCGCATGAGAACTGAGCCTCAGAAAGCATATGATATTTCATTCTTAGAAGATCAAAGAACAAACGAGAAACATGTTTAGGTTTGCTAGATGCAGATTATGCATCAAAAGTACAGCGCAAGTACATTACATTAGATTAGAGAAAGAGAAGAAACGCAAAGAGAAACATAAATCAGTGAAGCAAGTGAGTGCTACAGCCAGAACATCAGAGACCCTTCTTTCTAGCACGACCAGTTCTGAGACAGACAGCTATGAAGAGTGTCCGACAGAACCTACAGCAGGACCTTCAAATGCTTCCAGCCCCAAAAATATTCTTGCCTCGCTATTGGTTTCCTCCACTGCAGACAGACTTAATCTCTCTATTGGACAACGGACTGTTTTTGCTGCTGCAGTAGCCATTAGGTGTGGTAAGGATATTGAAAAACTGTCTCTCTCCAGGACCACATCTGCAAGAGCCGCTCGAAAGACAAGAAAACGAAAATATGAAACTTGCATAAAGGATTTTACTCCTCCTGATCACTGCCTAGTACTACATTGGGATAGCAAGCTGCTTATTAAATCATGTTCAGAACAAGAAGACCGCCTTGCAATACTTGTTACTGGATACCCAAATGTAGAAAAACTTTTATCAGTTTCTATAATAGATGATTCCACTGGATTGTCTCAAGCCACTTCTGTATTTCAAAGTATTGAAAAATGGAACTTGAAGCAAAATGTCTTTGGAGTATCATTTGATACCACTGCATCCAATTCAGGATGGATGAAAGGTTCCTGTAAGTTACTTGAAGAACTTTTGCAAAAGAAATTGATTTGGTTAGCATGCCGCCATCATGTGGCTGAAAGAGTTTTGTGTGCTGTGTATGAAACCATTTTTGGCCCAAGTAAATCTCCTGAGTTTGAGTTATTCAAAGAATTTCGCGAGTCTAAATGGAAGAAAATTAATAAGAAATCTACATACAATGTTCTTGATGTTAAATCAAGGTATCAAAGAGGCCTAAAGGAAGAATGTGTAGAATTTATGACCCAATGTTTAAGAAAATCTGACTGCTTTCCACGTGATGACTATAAGGAAGTTGCTGAAACAACTTTAATGCTTTTAGGAGAGGTTTCCAGAGAAAACAGTCATTGGCGGAAACCTGGTGCAATGCACAGTGCCAGTGGATGGCAATGATTTTGTATACAAATAAAATGTATGCTTTTGCCCACCAAGCATCATATGATGAATCATTGATTAAGAAATTAAAGAGAATGTGTCTATTTAATGCATTAATTTATGGAAAATACTGGCTTTTATGTTCTAATTCACTAGATAGTCCAGCTAATGATCTGAAGTTTTATCATGATTTGGTCAATTACAAGAAGGAAGATAGGGAAGTTGCAAATGCTGCTTTGAAATCTTTTGCCAATCATTACTGGTATTTGACGGAGGAAGTGGTCCCTTTGAGTTTCTTTGGATCGCTAAGTAATGATGAAAAAGATAAGATCGCAAAATCCTTAAACAAATATCCAGTTCCAGAAAATTATGCATGTGGGCAACCTGTTTTCCCCATTTTAAAGGAAGACACAAAGCTTCATCAGCTAGTAGGTCCAATTTCATGGCATTTATTTCAATGCTGTGGGTCAAAACCAGACTCATGGATAAGAAACCAGCATCAACATGGGAAGAGGTCGATGACTACAACAAACTAAAAAACATTCTTTCATCTATTAGAGTAGTCAATGATACCGCTGAAAGAGGAATCAAGCTGGTTCAAGACTTTCATGACAAATGTCAAAATGAAGAAGAATTTCAAGGTCTTTTGCAAATTGTGGAAGAGAATAGAAGACTAATTCCTGATCCTAGTAAAGAGACTCTTAAAAGAATGAAACTCAGTAAAGAATAGTTCATTAACAGATAGATTAGGTATTTTTATTTGCAGAGATTGTTTTAATTTAGAAGAGGCTGATTTTTTTTTGTTATTAAATATACCATAAATTGTCTTTTCTTATTTTTATGTTTAAAAAGCTCTTATATCAATGATTTCTAATTAGGAAACTTGTTTCTTTTTATTTTTTTGAGGAAAGTGTTGAATAAAGGAAAAAAAAAACGATGGGACCTCACAACTATAGATAAAGTGTTAATTTTTAGCTTTATTTTATATATATATAGTTTTGAGGTTGTCCTCACTTTGTATAGGCTAGTTATAATAAAAACTAATTATGATTTGCATTATAACTAGCAAATACAAAGCCCATCGCCGCGAAGCTGCATTGGGGTGATGCTTCAAAGGTGGCGGTAACACCTTATTTAAGAAGAAGGCACTGCAAGCAAAAAATTTTTTAATTTAAATTTTTAAAAAATAAATGAAAATTTTCAAAATTAAGTAAATTTCTATTTTGATGAACTTTTCTAATAGAACCTTTGATTCTAAAACATTTTTACTCTATAACAGTTTTCGATAAAGTTGATAGTGTTTGAGATATATGGGGTTTTTTAGGAAAAGGGGATGCGCAAAATTTCAAGGGGAGGTGGGGGGGATTCAAAATTTGTCGGATTAGAAAATGCCTATAAAATTCGTGTTTAGGACATCACTTGGCACAACATTAGACTCCTGGACCTTGACTTTTTGAAAATGACCCAAAAATGGTACACCCTACTGTGCAAAGTTGCAATCGATCGAATAATACAGACAGGAGAGTGTAAGGAAGCCAATACAAGGAAAATCAGAGAATTTAGAGTACCAGAATTGAACTTCAAAGCATCACATTGGACAGACATCATCTTCTGGGATAGGACTGATATCAGTGAAACACCTCTCACTTCTAAATTGTGTGATGAAGAATTGCTTGAGTACGAAACAAAATGTTTCAAAGTTGAGCAATACCCCATTCACACACAGAACGTCGAAAGAGCAGTGAAGTTGGTTACATATGCATCAGCATCAGTAATATCACAGGAATCAAGAGACCGATTTATTAGGTCAAAAATAAAAAATCGCTCTCTGCTTCCCTCACCTGAAACCTAAAAGGATCTGATGCCTCTCCTGAAAAAAATAACAATATTTGAGATGAGCATTCAAATGTAATTGATTTACGCCATCCAACTAAGTGAGACCAAATACAATTTTATTTCAGTACAATGTACATTTTTTTGATAGAACACTTAGTTTTTATGTTATGAACATATTTTTATTTACAGATTTACAGACAACCGGCTGATGGCCATTTTGCTTTTATGTAAAAATGCGAGAGATGGTTTTAGTTACAAACATTAAATGACTGAATACATAATTTTTATGTTCTAATACACCAAAAAACAAGTGAGGCAAATAAATTTGAAATAAAAAGTTGTTTCACTCCACCCTAATTATATATATATATATATATATATATATATATATATATATATATATATATATAGTTACGATAGAAGTGTTCTTCGGGAACCTTATCCTCAATAGGAATATGAAAACAAGAGATACGACTCTCAACATTTATTGGCCAAACGTACTAAAGACCCTCTCACACGTAGTCATTTCACTTTGCAAGATTCATTTGAATTTGTTGATTGTGTCACCAAGTTGAAGTTTAAGGATTGTTTCATGGCTTCCTTTGATGTTCAGTCTTTGTTTACCAATGTACCTGTTTTAGAAACTTGTGATATTATTATAAATTCTTTGTTTGGTTCTACTTATGACATTTTGGGATTAAGCAGACAATTGTTTTCAAAACTTTTAAAGTTATCAGTCCAGGATACCATATTCTTTTTTAATAAGGAACTTTTCCACCAGCACGAGGGAATGGCAATGGGTTCGCCCCTTGGTCCGTCCTTTGCTAACAGTTTTCTTTGTTTTCACCAGGAAAAGTGGCTGAGGGATTGCCGCTTGATTTTGAACCTATTTTGTTCAAACGTTATGTAGATGATTGTTTTGTCATTTTTAAGCATAAAGATCATGCCCCTTTATTTTTAAATTACATTAATACTAAGCATCCTAATATTAAATTTTCTATGGAAGTAGAACAATACAATAAAATTTCGTTTCTTGATGTTACCATAAATAAACATAGTACAGGCTTCTCAACACAAGTATACAGAAAACCAACTACTACCCAACTCGGTACTCATTTTTTCAGCAATATTCCACTTAGTTTTAAGCTGGCTAGTATTAAAAGTTGTATTTTTAGAGCCTATCACCTTTGTTCAAGTTGGTCTTTATTTGACATAGAAATTCAGTATCTTAAGAGATTTTTCGACTATAATTTTTATTGCACTTTGACTTTTGAGACTTTAATTTCTAAATTTTTAAATAACCTATATTCACCTAAAATAATTCAGTCCACGGTTCCGAAACAGAAGGTTTATCTTAAGCTTCCATTTTTAGACCAACTAACTTTTCAACTTAATAAAGGTGTCCACTCTATTTGGACAGACACTTCCCTCAATGCGACTTTATAATCATTAATTCTAATTCTAATTCTTTGCAATCCTTTTTTCGCCATAAAGATCACCTCCCCGTGCTTTTGAGATCCTTTGTTATTTATTTATATACATGTGCGACCTGCCAAAGTCGTTATGTGGGGCAGACTGCCCTACAGTTAAAACAGGATTTCGAAGCATTTGGGTTTTTCTTATCGAACTTCTCGCCCTCTTTCCACTCCTGAATCCTCTGCTATTCGGCATCATTCAGAGACCCATGACCACCCGTGCCCCCAGGACTCCTTTGCGATTTTGTCGTCTGCTTCTAATTCACTTGATCTTAAAATTTTAGAATCCCTTTTTATCAAGAAATTAAATCCAGAACTAAACGATAGCCTTTCCTCGATAAAATTACGTACTTCCTAACCAACCAACACCTTTTTAACGCAACTAACGCACTAACTTAAGTTGTTTTTTCCTTTCTCTCCACTTGTCATTTGTAACTTTTACCATCCAGGTCAGTCCTTTTTAAAAATGTTTTAAAAATTTTTAAATTTTAAACTTAACATTTTTAAACTTTTTAATTTTTGAAATTTTATTTTTACTTTGTTTTATAATCCAGATAGTTTTTTTTTTAACAACTTTTTAATTTTTTTTGTATTAGATTTTATTATTGTACAGTTTGACATTTGTATTTACTTTGGTTTTATGATTATTTTTTTTAGATGCTTCTATTTATTTAGTCACTGAAGATGGCCCCTGAGTGGACCGAAACGTTTGGCCAATAAATGTTGAGAGTCGTATCTCTTGTTTTCATATTCCTATTTTATATATATATATATATATATATATATATATATATATATATATATATATATTTAGGATAAAAACGAAGACGTAGAGCAAGAAAGTCATTATATTTGGCTGCAGCCGACGTTTCGGGCAACTCTACCCATTTTCAAGGCCTAATAAAATAAAAGGCTAAAATTAATGCATGACAAAAAAAAAAATAAAAAATTATACGAATGTCAAAAACAAACTAATTCATAGCACAGAATAAAACCACTTAAAGAATAAAAATTAAAAAGCGTAAAACAAGCATAAGCCAAAAACAAATTAAAAATTATATACATGACAAATAACACATGATAAAAGTAAAACTTTAAAACTAAAAACATTCAAACAAATTAGTTAAAAATTAGTTAAAAACTTCACTAATAAAAAGTTAAATGAAAAAACGCAAAAGTGCACGAAAACATACCATGCTCACTTGACAGCCTCAAACAACTGAGGCGAAAAGGAGACAGGGTCAAGGGGAAAACAGAAATATTTAGTTGGTAGGCATTCTAATTAATATAAAGGGGGTAACAGCTGGAATCAATATTTAAGCTGGAATTCAGAAATTTAATGCACAAAGATTCATAAATACGGAGAGAGGACGGACATTTTAATGATTTAAGAATTTTAAAGTTATTAACGGAAATATCAACTTTACACTTAACAGAATGATTTCTAATGGCAGACTGTTCCTTTTTAGATAAAACTTTCCCTGTCCTATGGCTAATACCCATATGGGAGCAAAATCTCGCCTGCAAAGAACGAACTGTGCTGCCAACGTAGTTCCCCTGGGAACACCCAGGGCAGGTAAACAAATAAACGACAGAACAGTTCATCGCAGGGGGGATTTTGTCCTTACAACGGAAAAAACATTCAAGGGTATTATTATTCACAAAAGCAACCTTAAAATCAGTGTGAAAATAAAATTTCCTCACCACACTCAACAATTGCTTTTTCACAACAGTGTTAAATTGGTAGAGGTCAGGTAAAACAAGATTTTTACAATTTTTTCTTTAAAAATGGTTTTCCACGGGTTCTTGTACAAGGTATTATTGGTAAATTACTTAATAATGTTTATTCCCCCAAACTTATCCCAACGTATGATGTTCCTAAGAATTGTAAATATCTTGTTTTACCTGACCTCTACCAATTTAACACTGTTGTGAAAAAGCAATTGTTGAGTGTGGTGAGGAAATTTTATTTTCACACTGATTTTAAGGTTGCTTTTGTGAATAATAATACCCTTGAATGTTTTTTCCGTTGTAAGGACAAAATCCCCCCTGCGATGAACTGTTCTGTCGTTTATTTGTTTACCTGCCCTGGGTGTTCCCAGGGGAACTACGTTGGCAGCACAGTTCGTTCTTTGCAGGCAAGATTTTGCTCCCATATGGGTATTAGCCATAGGACAGGGAAAGTTTTATCTAAAAAGGAACAGTCTGCCATTAGAAATCATTCTGTTAAGTGTAAAGTTGATATTTCCGTTAATAACTTTAAAATTCTTAAATCATTAAAATGTCCGTCCTCTCTCCGTATTTATGAATCTTTGTGCATTAAATTTCTGAATTCCAGCTTAAATATTGATTCCAGCTGTTACCCCCTTTATATTTTAGAATGCCTACCAACTAAATTTTTCTGTTTTCCCCTTGACCCTGTCTCCTTTTCGCCTCAGTTGTTTGAGGATGTCAAGTGAGCATGGTATGTTTTCGTGCACTTTTGCGTTTTTTCATTTAACTTTTTATTAGTGAAGTTTTTAACTAATTTTTAACTAATTTGTTTGAATGTTTTTAGTTTTAAAGTTTTACTTTTATCATGTGTTATTTGTCATGTATATAATTTTTAATTTGTTTTTGGCTTATGCTTGTTTTACGCTTTTTAATTTTTATTCTTTAAGTGGTTTTATTCTGTGCTATGAATTAGTTTGTTTTTGACATTCGTATAATTTTTTTTTTTTTTTTTGTCATGCATTAATTTTAGCCTTTTATTTTATTAGGCCTTGAAAATGGGTAGAGTTGCCCGAAACGTCGGCTGCAGCCAAATATAATGACTTTCTTGCTCTACGTCTTCGTTTTTATCCTAAATGTAAAATTACGTCTCCTTAGGAGGGATCCTATTTCATATATATATATATATATACCCTTCAAACTTTCAAAGGTTCCGTGCGATGATTCCTCATTTCACGAAGGTTTCTTATTTTTCTACTGATCTTTGTATCATCGGCAAAGGAGGTTACTGTGCTGTCTCTGGTAACGTCCTCATCTATGTCAGTTTGCATGATTATGAAGAGTAGTAGAGCTAATATTGTTCCTTGTGGTACTAAGCTGAGGACCTCTGATTCCGATGAAGATACTCCTTGTACTGTAACGACTTGCCGCCGCTCACTAAGGAAATTATATATCCATTTCCCTACTTCTCCTGTTATTCCCATATATTTCAGTTTATGTATTATGATTCCATAGTCACACTTTTCGAACGCTTTGGCAAAGTTTGTGTATATTACATCATAGTTTTCCTTAGTGCATCAGTAATGGTGTTGTAGTATTCCATTAGTTGTGATAGGCATGATCTGCCTGACCGAAACCCATGTTGGTTATCATTTAATTTTTTCTGAGTTTCCAAAAAGTCATAGATTTTCTGTCTAACTATCCTTTCAAATATTTTAGTGAGATGAAATGTAAACGACACTGGCCTATAGTTTTTCGCCTCGGATCGATCTCCTCCTTTACACTAGGGGCACTCAATATATTTTGACCCACCCTTTTTTCTTAGCTAAATAATAGGGCATGTGGTTGAAATGTCTTTTCGGCCGTAAGTTTGAACTTTCTGCTCTTCACATAACCGAATTTTTCCTGGTTGAACCTCCCCTCCTTGTATAAAACCGCTTTTAAGCGCCCTTGTATAAAACCGATGGTTAACGCAGTTTCCAAAATGGCGTCTGACACTGATGTGAGTCGTAAACAGAGCTGTTATCGAGTTCTTAACCGCAGAGAAGGAAACAGTTGGAAATATTCACAAACGTCTACAAAACGTTTACGGAGATGCTGTTGTTGATCGAAGCACAGTTGATCGAAGCACAGCCCGGCATCGGCTGTGACATCTCACACTGTGCAACGTGCTAACAGCATCATTCGATCAAATCGGCACGTCACATACAAGGAGCTATCACTGGAGCAAGGAATTAGTGAAGGAAATGTGAATACGATAATTCAGCAACTGGGATAGTTAAAAGTGTGTTCACGGTTTTTCCTCGCGAACTGACTGAAGATCACAAAGCCAAAGAAAAGAAATTGCTTCTGAGTCGTTGGTTCGATACGAGACAGAAGGGGATGCCTTTCTTTCACGAATTGTGACGGGATGAGACTTGGGTACACCACTTTGAACCTGAAACAAAATGCCAATCCATGGTGTGGCATCACGCAGACTCCACACGCAAGTAAAAGTTCAAAATGGCTCCCTCTGCAGGAAAGGTTATGACCACCATCTTCTGGGACATGAAAGGGTTGATTCTGGTGGACATTATGAAGAAAGGACAAACAATTAACTCAGAGGCATAGATTGCTACCCTACAGAGACTCCAGAGATGTATAAAGCGAGTTCGACCAGAGAGAAAAGTGAAAGATGTCCTTCTTTTGCACGATAACGCAACATCACACAACAATTTGCAAACAAGAGAGGCCATCACAAAAATGCGCTTGATTGTGTTACTCCACCCTCCATACAGCCGGGATCTAGCACCTTCCATTTGTTTGGGCCAATGAAGGATGCTATTCGTGGAAGAAAGTTTCAGAGTGACGATGAGGTTGTTGAGGAGGTTAAGAGGTGGCTCCAGCGGAAGCAAGCGGACTTTTACCAGCAAGGAATCTACAGATCTACAGAAGCTAAGGCTAACAAAGACCCTAAGATCCACTTTAAGGTTAGCCCGAGAGAAAGGAAAGAGTAGGGGGTTAAGAGAAGAGAATAAGGGGTTAATTAAGTAGCAACACCTATCACTCATGGGTTAACATTCATTCAGAAAAAGAGAAAGAAAGGCTCACCATCATCATCAGTCGGCCACTGCCGACAAGTCAGAAAAATAGTCGGAGAGAATAGGAAAGGGGTGAAAGATGAAAAGAAGTAAAATAAGAACGCTTAAAAACCATGCAAACACAGTCTTGACTCACTATCATACCATGCAAACTACGGACATGCAAGTAAGGAGAGGATAAGAAGGAAAAAAAAAATAGGTAAAGTAAAACAAAAAGTGGGTTAGTTTACGCTACGAGCTACATCTACGATCGTGTTAGTCTAAGTTTTTTTTGTTTTTTTTTGCTGGCATCACACACTGGCATGTCACAAGCTGGCATTATTGTCAACAGACTCATCCTCGATCACCACCCCTAGAGCTCCTGTTGCTAATTGTTTTATTATATTAAACAACGTTAATAATTTTAACGAGGGAGAGGGAAAAGGGGGAGGCTGAGAGGGAAAAGGGGGAGGCTGAGAAGGAGGGGGATTGTTTTATTATTATATTAAACAACGTTAATATTTTTAAAATGCCTATCTAAACGGTTCTTAAACATATTAACGTTGGTAGAGTTCACGACGGACGCGGGAAGAGTTTTCCATTTATCAGTTACTTTAAACGTGAAGAAGTTTTTAGCGATATTAGTGATGAAACGTCTGCCACGCAACTTAAATCCGTTATTACAAGTATTATTATTATCGAAAGTGAACAATTTGTCAAAATTTACGTTATCGATGTTATTAACGATTTTGAAAACTTCAATAAGCTCCCCCCTTAATCTCCTAGTTTCGAGTGAATACAGGTCTAACTCTTTAATCCTATCTTCATAAGGCTTGTTGCGCAATGACGGAATTAGTTTCGTGGCACGACGCTGAACCCTTTCTAACCTATCAATATCTTCACGCAAGTACGGGCACCAAAACTGAACGACATATTCTAGATGAGGCCTGACTAGGGACTTGGAAAGGGGCAATATAATATCCTTCGATTTAAATTCGAAATTACGCGCTATGAAGCCTAACATCCTATTAGCTTTTCCGCAAGACTCCAGGGACTGGTTCCTAACCTTTAAATCCTTAGATACGCGTACGCCTAAATCTACTTCCTCGTCAACGCTCGCTAACTCCCTATCATCCATCGTGTATGTGTAATTATTGTTACGAGAACCTATATGCAAAACTTTACATTTGTCTACGTTAAATTGCATCTGCCACTTATCCGTCCACTCCATAATCCTATTTACATCGTCTTTGAGCCTATCTCTATCGTCCTCGTTAAATCCTTATCGCCTATTTTACTATCGTCCGCGAATTTTGACACGTTACTGGTCAATCCTACATCTATGTCGTTAATGTAAATTACGAATAGCAATGGGCCTAACACTGATCCCTGTGGGACGCCGCTACCTACATCCAACCACCCCGATTCATTACCATTAACTACGACCCTCTGCCTCCTAGCACGAAGCCATTCTTCTAACCAGCTAGCTCCCTCACCGCGTATACCATGCGCTTTAACCTTCGCAACTAATCTCCTATGCGGAACTGTATCGAACGCCTTTTTAAAATCTAAATAAATAAAGTCTGCGGCTCTATGCCTATCGTATTCGCGCACTATTTCGTTATAAAATTCTAACAAATTAGTTAAAGACCTATGGCGTCAAAACCCATGCTGACTACTATTAATCAAATCTCTACTTTCTAAATGATCGATGATACGATCCCTAACTACGGATTCCAAAAGTTTGCCGACAATTGACGTTAAACTAATGGGCCTATAATTGCTAGCTACTGCGCGGTCGCCTTTTTCAAAAATAGGCGTGACGTTAGCTAATTTGAAGTCTTCAGGAATAATCCCCGTTTCGAGTGACTGATTAAAAATCTTCGTTAAGGGGCCTATGATAAAGTCTTTCAAATCTTTCAAATGTCTGGGATACAAAGCGTCAAGGCCTGGAGCCTTGCTAACTTTTAGCCTATCGATATAATGCGCAATCTCACCCTCGTAAACAGTTATTTCATCCAAAATAGTCTCGCTACTAAATGGAACGATATCGTCCACGTCGGGGACATTATTTACGTCTTCTACAGTAAAAACTGTCGCAAAAAAGTTATTGAAAATACCCGCCATCGCCTGAGCGTCAGAAGTCAAAGCGCCATTAACATCCACTAGAGGGCCTATGTTATCTTTTATCGGCTTACGATTATTAACTATTCAAAAAACTTTTTTGGATTATGTTTACTATCCGCAGCTATAAGCATCTCTAAATTACGCTTGGCATTCCTAACTGATCTTTTAACCTGACGTCTAAGCTCGATATATCTATTAAAGTTAGCTGCCGTGCCATTGCGTTTATTAAGTCTATACGCTCTATTACGCTCGTTTATGAACTCGCCTATTTCCCGAGTCCACCACCTGGGCCTACCATGATTTCTAGCGCGCTTGGTCCTACGAGGAATAAACTCCCTTTCAATATTCCTAAAAGTTTCTTTAAGCGCCACCCAATGCAAATTTGTCATTACCCATAAATAAGTTAGCCCAGTGCAGTCCACTACTCTCATCCTATCCGCAAAACTATCAAAATTAGCCCAACGAAAATCAGGGACTTATATTACGTTACTATCCTGTGTTTTCTATCAATAACTTAAACGTAAGAATTTGATGATCACTACATCCTAAACTCTCGCCTACTTCTAAACCTTCGACTATATTCTCGCCATTCGTCATCACCAAATCTAAAATATTATCACCGCGCGTTGGTTCGGTAACCATCTGTTGTAAAAAGTTATCTTCCATAAACTCAATCAATCTCAAACCCTCCTCATTACCAGTAAAAGTCTCATAATTAACATTAGGGCAGTTAAAGTCTCCGACAATTATACTATTCCGATTGTCAATAAAGTTACCAAGAAGTGAGTAAAATTTAGTATCTGTATCGAGGGGTTGAACGGGAGGTCTATAAACAACAACAAAATTAAAACTAATACTACGCGCCCTCACTTCAACACATATCGCATTAATTGCTACCGGAAAATCTAACTTAACCTCGATAGCCCTAAGGGAATTACGAATGTATAGCAAAACGCCGCCACCAATCCTATGTAACCTATCATTAGTAAAGAGTTTAAAACTCGCTATATCAAGTTCCCCCAACAAGTCCCGAGTCAAGGAATTTAACCAAGTTTCAGTGATAGCAACTATATCGTAGTTGCCGAAATAAATTATTGCCTTAAATTCATTTAATTTATTTCTAATACTACGCGCGTTACAATAAAAGACGTTTAAGTTATTTTTTACCACGGGCGGGCGTTTTAAAATATTTTTCACGTCGGGCCCGCGTTCCCCGGACCCACAACGTTTAAAGAGGGCTTCGACCTATACAGCTTTCGCACGTTTTCGTCTATTAACCTACCGAGCCTAGCATTACCTATTTCATTAAAATGCACCCCCATCTTTTATAAAAAGGCTAGGATCACTGAATTCGGACCACAGCTTTACGAAGGGTACATTTTCCTCAGCACAAATCTCTTCTAATTTAGCATTCAAAAATATCGTTTTAGACGTAATCCTAAGACCCAAACCGTGCCTAGGGGTAATACCTAGAACTAAAGACCTATCTGACCTCGCCTTTAGGGACCTAATTAACCCCCTATATCTCTCCAAAAGGTCAGGCACTCTCGTATCGGGCCTATACGAGTCGTTGCCCCCTACCATCATCACCAACATCGAGTGACGGGAGGCAACGTCAATCCTATCCACTTCATCTCGAACTCTGTCAACCCTAGCCCCTGGGAGACAGGCCCTCCTCCTCTTGGTTGGATGCCGTTCAACGAACTCTGCGTCCATATGGCGCACTAAAGAATCCCCAATTAAAATAGTTTCTCCCTCATTCACGTCCCTTTCCAAATGGGTGAAAGGGTTCGAAAGTTTCAGAGTGACGATGAGGTTGTTGAGGAGGTTAAGAGGTGGCTCTAGCGGAACCCAGCGGACTTTTACCAGCAAGGAATAAAGGCCCTTTTTTCGAGGTGGAGGAAAGCCATAGAAAAGGATGGAGACTATGTGGAAAAATAAAAACTTGTAAAAAAGGTATGTAACTACTTGTGTACAAAATTTCTGGAACTTACAAGGAAACTTGGAAAGAAAAAAAAAAGGTGTGATAAAATATATTGAGTGGCCCTCGGATATTGGGACTATGTTCGGGCTCTTCAGGATGCCCGGTATTTCTCCCGTGTCTAGTGATCGTCTCCATATCCAATATAGGGGCTCAGCGATTGCATTCTTGCAGTTTTTGATCAGTGTGGAATTCCATTTATCCGGTCCTGCCGGTGAGTGTGCTTTTAGTTTCCCTACAGCTTGTGTAATATAATCTGTCGTAAAGTCGAAGTCCTTTATACTTTCCCCTTGTAGTTGTTCTTCAAAGAACGCGTTTCTATCGCATAGTCAGGTTCACTATGTATTTTTGTTCAAATTTTATGGAGATTAGCAAACCAGTACATTTTTGAGAAGCTTATGGCATCAGGAATATGAAAAGTAATGTTTACATTTGCGCAGATGCCTGCTTGGCGGCCATTTTGGCGGCAGTTGCAACAGTGTTTATAAATCCTGATGCTTCAATAATTTTGCAGTATTTTTGCAGTAGTGTTGCAATATTTAATTTTATACTGTAAAAATTTATGTTAACACAACCAGTACACAATTATCTTGGTGTTGGTTAGTATAGTGGTGGCTCTCTTTCTTTTCAGTGCCTGAGTCATCATGAATGAAGACCCGGGAACCAGCAAGTTGAGTTTGGTCAAGTCGTCCATGGACACAGTAAGTAGACTGGAAGCAGTGCATTCTTTGTCAGGAGTCCACTGCCAGCAAAGGAACACTTGTTCAATATCCCAGAACAGAATCATACCAGAAACTACTCGATGTAGTGGAAGAAAGAGCCAGCTTACAGGATGGAAAATATGTTGACATCCAAAGACGCCTCAAAGACTTTACCAAAGAAATATTGATTGAAAGGAAACCCATGTGGCATCGCAGTTGTTATTCTGATGCCACAAATCAAATATCCATACAGCGAGCGAGAGACCGCTTGCAGCATGCCACCATGTCTACAGGAACCTATGCTGTGAAAAAACGTGGGCATAAAAGAACAAGCTCTGAAATGGAGCAATCAGCAACCCCAGGCACCTCAGCACCTTTCACTAGATCTGCGACAGAACCGTTGACAAGGGATCACTGCTTCTTATGTCAAGAAGATGATGACCAGCGTCTCTTCACCGTACGAACTGAAAACGCGGGGAAGGCACTTAGACGAGCTGTGGATAGTTCCCAAGATCCAGTATTGATGACAAGACTAAGCAATGCACTCTCACCAAGTGATGCCCATGCGATAGATGTAAGATACCACAAACCATGCTGGACACGATATGTGTTCCATGTCCTGAGGGATGATGCCAGCAACCGGGCCAAGTCTACAAAGACAGACCTACCAATGCAATTACCATGCTTGATTGAGCTGATCAATCTCATTGAATATCAAACCCAAAATAAGGCTCATCTACCCATGGATGCCATCGAAAAAACCTACATATCTAATTTAGGCCGGGCTGAAACTCAAGATAGAATTCATCAGAGTCATTAACAGTTGGCTTTTGATATAAAAATAAGATTCCTGAAAAACATAATTGGTGGCCACCAACGTGTGTCCGGCCACCCCCGTTTTTGTAAAAACATCTAATGCCGCACTAGCAAAATCAGGAAAATGGCAATATCTCTTCTTCTGAACATGCTAGAGAGATGGTTTGCATACCAAAAGATGTAGAATTTGATTTAGAACAAATTATTCAGAGTAGTATGTTTTCATACAACCTTTAGTTTTTGAGTTATTTTAGAAAAACTAATTTTTGGGGCCCATAGACCCCCTTTCGACGGACCTTAGTGACAAAAGAAATTCTAAAATAAGCATGATTTGGCTTTTTGATTACTAACATTGCCCTAAAAGGATGTTGACATGGACATAGTGATCACATGATATGACTTTTCCTTATCTTGCATCCATTATGCTTGATTAAAGAATAGAGGTTGGGGCTGCTTCATGAACTTTTTTTAAACGTAATAAATTGAAAACTTGTTTTTTTTCAGGTGCCTTTGTTATAAGTTTCCAACTGCAATTTGTCATTGAATTCAACATTTGCAATATAAAGTATGACTTCTACAAGGAAAACAGTTGCTAAAGTACTTGGTGATGTACGTTTTATGCCAGCAGAACAGTTTCCTTTAGGGAAATTGCCTACGTTGAAGCAAGTTATTGAAAGGTGTTTGTGTTTCGGAGACTATAAAACAGATGCTGTACTGAGAGCTACTTCTGAGGAATTGCATAAATTGTGGGTCACATATAATGTTTATCCAATATCAGTAAATGCCATACAGAGCCGACTGAAAACCCAAATAAAGGAATTCAACCGCCTTCTGAAGTATGACAAAAAGAAAAGGGGACCTAAATATCATCAAGATCTGGATGATTTTCTGAAAACTGTAAACGTTTTATTTGACATATATCAACATGATCACAAACTGTTGAAAGATACAAAGAAAAAGCACTTACTAAAAATGACTGAATCTGATTACTAGTTTTATGAGGTAGGTCTGTTGATTGAATTTCAAGTTGTAAATTATTAATTAATATTAATTAATTATCAATTATTAATATTATCAATTATTAATAATTTGCTACAATTTTTAAAGTGCATTTAATAAGTTAGTAATATCAATAATACACTATTAATGATGTTAATGATAAGTAATATTTTAGTATTTTCTCATTTTTGTAAGAATTTCAATTTACATATAGAGACCCATAGATAAAAGATACATTATAGTGTAATGAAATATAATCACTTTGTTGGACCAGAAAACAACTAGGCATGGTTACTGTACCCTGAAAGAAGTCCCAGAAACAGCCACTGACTTAAAATTCAAATCACGGGTTATTCAATCTCAAAAAGCAAAAGAATCAGTTCCTCCTCCTCATCCTCCTGAACCTATGGACATTCCTGAGTTGACAGATAGCGACAGTTGTAATGATTCATTTGATGCAGACTATGTTCCAGAAGTCTCAACATTACAGAACAGAACTAGATTACGCTCATTAGCTGAAGCATGTGACAGGTATAGTACTGAAAGATAAATCTGTTAATACAGCTTAAAGTGAAATCATTGTGACTAAGAGATTAAGATTACCAATAAATTATTCATTGACAATAGATATGTAAATCTACTTTAAATATCCTAACAGATATCAAGTAAGTGATAGAGCAGGAGCGGCTATTGGTTCTGCTACATTGGTGGACTTTGGAGTAATCACCCCAGATAACATACAAAATGTTATTCATAAGTATGTTTTTAATCACTCTAGATATTACATTCCTTAGCTTCTGCTATAAGTTCTAAATCACCAGATTTACTATTATTTTTAATTAGCGTCAAAATTTCTATTTTGTATTTATATTAATTAGTTTCAAACAGGACACTGACATTTGTATTTTGTATATTTGTATAATGCTAATGCAGTAATGCATGGCCAATATTTTTGAAATACTTTTCAGAAACAAGTTGAGAAGGGAGAGAGCTAAATTGAGAGCTGAAAGGAAGAAGGAAGAAGAAGTGATATTTGAAAAAGTGACTGGCATTGGCTTTGACGGTAGAAAGGATGCTACACTTGCTGTTAACAAAGTAAATGAAAAGTATTATACATCCACAATCCTAGAAGAACATTGTCATTACTGGAGAGCAGGTAAATGGAAATGATTGTCATACAGTTATAGGCGTTATGCTGTTATATTACTGTACTATAAAGTAATATTTCAATTACTTAAAAAATTTTCTTTTTGAGTGACAACTGTCCAGTTAACTTTATTCCTTCCTTTTTCATTTTTATTTAATTGTAAAATTAATTACATTTATTTTCAGATGATTTCTACCTCGACCATTTTACCCCGGAGAGTGGCAAAGGCATTGACATTGCTCATGGCATTTATAAGATCATTAAAGGGACAGAACTTGAGGCCAAATTAAACTTAGTTAAAGCAGATGGGACAAATACTAACACAGGACATATGCATGGGTCAATCAGATATTTGGAAATGTTTTTAGGGCAACCTCTTCAGTGGGATATTTGTCTTCTGCATCTAAATGAATTGCCACTTAGACACATCTTCATAACTTTAGATGGGACAACAAAAGTCCAGACAAATTTTCTGGCCCTATTGGTTCTCAGCTCAATGGGGATGTGTCAGAATGGAATGTTGTGGACTTCAAATCTATACCTTATCCTGCATTTGTGCTTCTACCAAATGAGGTGGTCAATAATTTATCAACAGACCAATACTATGGATACTGCATCTGCTGGGCAATTATTACTGGTGAAGTGGATGAAGACCTTGCACTCTTAGAAGTTGGCCTGCTAAATCACTCTCGATGGCTCACCTTAGCCTGTAGAATTCTTCGCTTTTATGTTTCACAAAAAAGACCCAGTAAGAACCTCAAAATCATAGTAGAATTCATCATCAAAGTATACTTTCACAGTTGGTTCAATATCAAGGCTAATAAGAGGCTAAGTGATGGGTCAAGAAACCTATTCAATATGATCCAAAGAGTAAATAAATTCCCTGACAGGAAAATTAGAGAAATTTGTTATGACGTATTAAACAATAACAGCTATTTTGCTCATCGTGAAAATATTTTAGTTGGAATGCTGGCTGATGAAGATGAGGAGGTGAGGAGGTGTGCTGTCAATAAAGTTCTGTGTCTGAGGGGAGTTATAGAGGATTTTGATGATGAATCTGGTAGTAGCAATGATTTTGCAGGTGGAATAATTGAAAGTGATGATGAGAATGAAGAGGATCATGAAGGTGGTACTGATGAATATCCTGCTATAGATGAGAATGTTAGGGTCTTTAGAAAGCCAATCATCAATTTCAAAGCTTCTGCATACCACAAGCTGTCTGCTATGTCCCAATGGGAAACTGTTCCACCTGTATTAAAAAAATTCAGTTATGATGAACTGCGTGATATCATTAATACCGCATTGAAACTGGATCACGAGTACTACAGTCAGAATGTTGAAAGGCACATCAAGCTTGTCACTGAAGCATCCTTGGCTGTTGTAGGTCATGAGCGTAGAGATGGTCTTATTAGAAACAAAATTAGATCACGTAAATTAATGAAAGATTTTGTGTCTAAAAAATATTTTAAGTTCTAGATTATTATTTATCATGCTAAAATATGACAAAATGACAATTTGTTAATCGTATAATTTAATGTTTGGCGTTTTGGAATGTCAAAAAGCATTTTCAATGAATTTAAAATGGCTGATTTTGATTGATTTTGATTGCTGATTGAAAACCACTAATACATGTCAATTTGCAGCTTCAGAATGTTTTATTGTGTTGATATTCAGTTGAAAGGGGGTCTATGGGCCTCAAAAATTAGTTTTTCTAAAATAACTAAATAACTAAAGGTTTTATGAAAAATACCACTCTTAATAATTTGTTCTAAATCACATTCTGCATCTTTTGGTATGCAAACCATCTCTCTAGCATGTTCAGAAGAAGAGATATTGCCATTTTCCTGATTTTGCTAGTGCGGCATTAGATGTTTTTACAAAAACGGGGGTGGCCGGACACACGTTGGTGGCCATCAATTATTTTTTTCAGGAATCTTATTTTTATATCAAAAGCCAACTGTTAGTCACTCTGATAAATTAAAATCAAACAAAAATTATAGTTTCAGCCCGGCCTAAATTATCTGCGAAGAAGATATGGTCTACACTTCCTTGATGCAAGATGCCACAAGTGAAATGGACAAGACAATGATGATATACAAGACAGCTAAGCTAATACGCAACAGCATTGCCAATTTCGCTGAGGAGAAGGAAACACACACAATTACAGTATCCAGCACAAGAGAGGATGTCCCGACCGAGCTGTATAGCCTTATACGGTGGATTTTGGTGGGATCTGAGGAGGAGCTGCAAACGGAGATGAGGAGCAGGACAGTTGACAGGTCAGCATTGACCATAAGTCAGAATATCTTGTATGCTTTCAAGACCAGGAGACAAGTGCACCACGTGCCCAAGAAAGCCACTGACACATTTCGGACATCACACACACGAGAAAACCCACAGGTTGTAGGGTTGGCACTCACTGTACATCATGACACCAGGAACAAGGCGCTGATGGACCTCCTCCATGTACAGAACTACTGCGTATCACACAGCCGTGCCTTGCTCCTAGAAACAGCAATTGCCAATGCTGTTGTGGAAAACACAAAACAATTTGATGGATTGTATGTACCACCTTTCCTCAAGAAAGGTACATTTGTCTTCTTCGCTGTTGATAATACAGATTTTGCAGAGGACACTGTAGATGGCAAAGGCACCACACATGGCACAATCACCGCAGTGTATCAGAAGGCAGATGCGCCTGGAGAATCAATCGCACCCAATTTGGAAGTTAGTGAGGCAAAAAACCTGTCGGTTGTCCCTTATCATGTACCCATCGAGCCTTGCAGTAAACCAAAACCTGGGCCAGTCAAGAGAGCAAAGGAATTCAAGGCGTGTTCCACAGGTGTTGCTGAATCCTATGAACTAACCAATCTTGGTTGGATGATTGCATCTGCTTTGTCTAGATCAACCGACAGTGAATCACAAAGCAGTATCCCAGGCTGGGCAGGCTACAAATCACTTGTGTCATCTAGTCAGTCACTGACTCAAGTCGGTGCCTTGCCTCTACTTCCAGAGGTCGCACATGAGTGGTCTACCATGCTGACTGTGATGTTGCAAGCGTCTCAGTTGAAGAGCTTGGCAGTTGGTGAAAACCACCCAACTGTCATAACCTTTGACATGGCCCTGTACGAGAAGGCAGTACAGTTGCTAGATGCAAGACCTAACTTGAAAAGAGAAGTTGTTCCGAGACTTGGGGAGCTGCATGCTGTGATGGCTGCACTGAGGGCACTCGGAGCCTCAATAGAAAATTCTGGCATAGATGATGCATGGATTGAGGCAGATGTATATGGGCCTGCTACAACGAGACAGATCCTCAAGTGCGGCCACTACAAGAGAGCACTCCGTGCACACATCCACACTTACATGGCTCTGTATGAACTTGCTCTAGAACAGTTCTTCACAGAGATGCCACAACTAAAAGAAATCTGCTCGAAACCAGCAAATGAATTGCAGGAAGCCTGCACAAACACAGCTTCTGGGACAAGTGATGGAGCAGAATGCATCAGAATTGCTAACACTCACCTGCTTCAAGTCTTGACCAACGAAGATGTCATTCAACAGCTGAAGAAGTGGGAAGCTCAGAAATCATCTAACGCTATGTTCAAGTCATTGATGAATTACCTCCACCGGGTTGAAACCATCTTGTTCTTTGTTGAAGCATCCAGAAATGCTGATCTCGTTCTCCATCTGGAGGCTGGAGAAGCACTCAGCAAGCTGTTTTTCGCAATGGATCGAATAAAATACAAACGCCTCTGGCCAAGGTACATCGCCGACATGCACGAAATGAAGACAAGCCATCCAGCAACATGGCGAGAACTTCAAGATGGAAACATATCTGTCACCAAGAGTGAGATTCCGTTCGTCTCAATAGGTGCAGACCATGCCTGCGAACATCTCAACAAGATGATGAAGGTTCATTCTGGCCTAATTGGCATTTCCAATAATGCGAATGCTAGGCAGCGGTTCTTCTTGGCTTCTCCAGAGATGTCGTGCCTCTCAACAGAGTTTAAAGGACAGTTCGGGCTTCAAGTAAACAAGCCAGAGGAACACCATGATGTACGACCCAGTGCTGTCAGGAAAGAACATGAAGCTGTTGACAAAATCAAGGCTGCAATACTGAGCCACGGGAATCCCTTTGCTGTTGAAGGTGATCAGCTATACAATTTCATCACACATGCATATGTACGACAAGAGTATGTTCCACAAATCTTGAACATTGATGACATCGGACAGAAGCTTTATGAAGATTATGTCACTGAACGTATCAATGGAGATGTTAGTCTCTGGGCACCAGTCAAAAAGCAGAAAACAAGATGTACATGTCTGGCAGCAAGAAACAAACTTTCAAGTTCCGTGACCAGACAGTTGACCTAAAAGAGACCAAAGATCTCTATGGTCGGCTGATGGTTCTCACCAGGTCGAGCAGGGACATCGATCAGAAGAATGCAGTTGGCAACTATGAGTTCACATTGACTCCGAGAGCACTATTTGCACCAGACGGCTCAATGCTGCCATGCACTGACAAGTCCAAGCTGATACACAGCCTTGAGAAGCTGGCAAAAACAGATGAAACCCAGGAACAGACAGAAGCTCTAGCGGCCAAAGAGCAGGATGATGACAGAGGTCCTGTATCATCATCTCCATCGTCGTCATCAAATCAAAAGATCGCCATTGTTGATGGAATGGTGCTTGTCCAGAAGATGACAAAGAAATCAGGGACAATCAGCACAGTCAAAGATCTAGCCCAGTGTTTCAATGACAGGCTCGTGAGCTTGACAGCAGGGTTCAGTGAGGTCATCCTGGTCTTCGATACATACAAACCTGACTCACTAAAGGAGGAAACTAGAGAGAGACGAACAAGGAAAAGCTCCTATACAGTATCAGGTTGCAGATGATACGAACATCAAACACATCCTACTGGCACGGTTTCTATCGCACGAAAAAACGAAAGCAGATTTGACAGACTATCTCGCCAAAGCAACCCTTGATTACAACAAAAACTCACCTCAGTTAGTCATCACATCAGCATCAGGTCACACCAGAAGCAACAGAAACATGCACTTTGAAGACAACAATCACGAGGAGGCTGACACATTGATGATCTGCCTGGCAGCGGAGGCATCACAGCGGTGTCCTGATGCACAGCTAGTATTCTTCACTCCTGATACTGACGTCTTGGTTCTGGCTGTGGCACACTATGACAAGCTCTGCAAAAAGACATCTATTTTGATGGTATCAGGTACAGTCGAAATAGAGCCAATCTGGAGAGCTTTGGGCAAAGAAAAGGCGCAAGCTTTACCTGTATTCCACGCATTCACTGGAGCAGACAATGTTGGAAAATTCTCAGGAATAGGCAAAACAAAATGGTTTCAGCAGTATATGAAAGCTGACATGCACTTAGTCAGAGCACTGATGAAACTACCGGAGAAAGGTGACCTAACACAGGAGGTGAAAGACGTATTGGCCAAATTTGTGTGCTCAAGCTACTGTCCCAAGGGTATTCACATTGCAAGTATCCCTGATCTAAGATGGTATCTGTTTTGTAAACACCTAGCTGAAAGCAACAACTTACCTCCTACACTCGGTGCACTTGAGGAACACATCCAGCGTGTGCGGTTACAAAGCCGAGTATGGTGCCAAGCCAATGTTATGCAGCAACAGCCTTTTGACCCCCTGAAATTTGGTTACTATCAGGACAAAAGTGGCCAAATACTGCCAGTCACCACAAAGGTTCCTCCTGCCCCGCAAGCCATCATCGAGTTGGTCAGATGCCACTGCAAAACCAACTGTTCTACACAGAGATGTTCATGCAGAAGGAATAACTTGCCTTGCACAGAACTATGCTTGTGCGGCACAGAATGCGAAAACGATGCAGACTGTAATGTTGAATATGACACTGAGAGTGATGATGTGTAATGATGTGTCAAACTGAGATAGGAAATACGTCTATACGTATGCTGTTGTCACTACGAACAATTTGAGTGTGCATTTTTTCATGAAAATACAAACATAATTTCACAAACTTCTTTTCTTCGTTTTTTGTGTTCATAATCACTAATTTGACATAAGCTTTGGATTCCTTGGGCCTGGAAACATAGGCTTAGCATTTAGAATGAAGTTTCCATGTCAATTACAAGCTGAGATATTCGGAAATTCTTATTTTATGGCGGCCATTTTGAAAATCCAAAATGGCGGCTATGCAGACATCTGCGCAAATGTAAACATTGATTTTCAGATTCCTGATGCCATAAGCTTTCCAAAAATGCACTGGTTTGCTAATCTCCATAAATTTTGAACGAAAGTGTTTTTATTGACATAGTGAACCGGACTAGCATATCAGTTTGTCAGTTTTTGGGATACCACAGTAAAAGATGATTCCTACTGAGCTCTTAATATTTCAGATACTTCTGTTAGATCATCAGCTAAAGCACTGTTCTCGTTTTACAGAGGTCCGATAGTCGCATGGTTTTTCGACTTCCTTTTTGCAAAATTATAGAAGTACTTTGAGTTAACCTTTATCGCTTCTATAGCGTCGTCTTCTTTTTCTGTATGCTTCTCAATTAGTTCCTGCATGACGTCTACGATACTCTGTAGTTTATCATTTAATATTTTTCTGATGTTGTTATTTTTACAGTTACTTAATTTTGCAGTCACTCTTTTTCTCTTTCTGAACAATGACCTCTTTTGTCTCTCGAACCTGCTTCTCTTTCCTCTTTGTTTTATTTTTGGGACATGTCTTTCCACAATTTCTAGCGTCTTCTCTAAAGTCATTAGCATCTCTTCCGTTGTCTTGGCCTCGAAAATGGTTCTCCAATCTATTACTTCCATGCTGGATGCAACATCTTCCCAGTTTATAGCTTTGGAGTGAAGATTAAAAATTTAGAATTTGCTTCTTTCTGTTGTTCGTGTTCTTTCCTTTCCTGTTGCTTTTATATTGGTTTTTATTTCAATAATGTTATGGTCCGATATTATAGTTGGAGATATTTCTACATTATCAATTAGGTTGCTGTTGTTTGTGAATACCAAAGCTAGGCAGGTGTTTTTCTTGTGTTTTCTGTTATTTCTTGCGTTAACATAAATTCATCAGCTAGAGCTAGTAGCATTTTTAACTACTCCTTGTCTTCCCGTATGTGGCCCCTGTGCCCCCTTGTCTTGGTGCATACATATATTTTTTCCTATCCTTTTATATTTCTAGAATGGGAAACTAAAATCACCACAGGGAAAAATATTTGGGGTTGGAGAGTATAGATCTTTTACCCAGTTTCTTACCTCTGTAATGGAATCTGAAAATTTTGAGGTTGGCGTGTTTGGGGGTCTGTACATTACAATTAGTACCACATTTAATTTTTCAACTTTTGCTGCTACACATTCTACGTAGCTGTTTGAGGTACTTATAGTCATTTCTGCCATATGCCTTTCGAGTGTG
>JAJOZX010000044.1:1810000-1905000 GCA_023014485.1 Bathynomus jamesi | reverse complement strand
ATCATTTGAAATGTAAGTAATTACGTGATAATTTGTGATTCGGGCTATATACAACGTTTCATTCATTGTAAGTGTTATAATTTTTAAAATTCGCAATAAGACGCAGTGAAAGGATATCTCCTTTGTGATTATAATTTGCTGCGCGTTTTCTCATATTGCAACTCTCTCCCATATATATATATATATATATATCGGTCGTAATATAACCTAACCTAGCATAACATGACTAGGACATAATATAGCATAACCTAACCTAGCCAAACATAGCATAGCCTGACTGGGTGTAATATAACCTAGCATAGCCTAACCGGTTCATAATATAACCTAGCCTAACCTAGCATAGCCTGACCGGGCGTAAAATAACCTAACCTTGCATGGCCTAATCAGATATAATATAACCTAACTTAGCCTAACCTACCCTAACCGTGGTGAACTCTTTCTCGTTTATAATTATTTAGTAATCTAAATTTTTCCTTTTACTCTGAGTTTTTCTACAACGAAAAAATTAATCCCAAGACTTTCTCGTTTATAATAATATAACCTAACCTACTTAACACAACTGAATCTAACCGGCCATAATATAACCTAACCTAGCATAGCCTAGCCGGGACATAATATAGCCTAACCTAACCTAACTTAACCTAACACAATTGAACCTAACCGGAACATAATATAGCCTAACCTAACCTAGCCTATATATATCGGCCCAGGACTCTTTCTCGTTTACAATAATAGTAACCTAGCCTAACCTAACCTAACCGAGCATAGCCTGACCGGGCGTAATATAACCTAACCTAGCATAGCCTAACCAGTTATAATATAATCTAACCGGCTATAATATAACTTAACTTAACTTAGCCCGGAAGGTCACACTTTTCACCCCACCCTAGACCTACGGTTTAACGGGGAATCCAACACCCCAGCGTTTTCTCTTATTGTACCTCCCTCCCCATATATATATATATATATATGGTTGTATGTGTTAACAACCGGGATCGTTATGGGTGTGATATAACCTAACGTAACATAACCTAACCGGTTATAATATGACCTAACCTAACCTAACCTGACATAATATAGCCTAACCTAGTGTAACCTAACCAGGTATAATATAACCTAACCTAATCTAGCCCTTATGGGTGTGATATAACATAACCTAGCTAACCTAACCGGTTATAATATAACCTAACCTAACCTAACCGGACATAATATAGCCTAACCTAGCGTAACCAATCCGTGTATAATAAAACCTAACCTACCCTAGACCAAAAAGTCAAACTTTTCACCCCCACCCTAGACCTACTGTTAAACGGGGATTCCAACACCCCATCGTTTAGCCATTCATCTCTTAATATAGCCTAACCTATCGTAGCCTAACACGGCATAATTAAACTTTAATTTAACTTAACTTTAAATGATTCAGTATGAACTAATCATGTTAATTTCTCCTTAAAGGACCGAAGCGGAACTTGATCGTGTTATAGCTACTTTTCGTTTTGATGAAAGGGGAATAAATGATTTGGAGGCTTTACCGCGCAGCCATCCCAGTGACATGAATACCGAGGTCGAGGTATTGGCTCACATCCGGTCCAACGAATGCCAGGTCATCGAGGAACTAATGTAAGTTTTTTGGGGTTAAGAACAAAACATTGTATTTTCATTTAATTTATTAAATGGTATAAAACATATACAAAGCGGCTTACAGAACTAACGGGCATTGAATAAGCCTTAATGGAGACATTTTACAGTTACACAATATAGTTACAAATATATATACACCTTTACACAATACAACGAGTGCGAACATATGGGAACCTTTTTTTATTTGTCTGCATACCATTTCATCATTCATTTCAGTGTCGCACAAATCGAATAATTTTTAAAAATGTATAAATTCCTTTCCACGTGACATGTGCAGGAGAAATGAAAGGCAATACATGCCACAAGTATTACTAAAATATCCTTGGAAGCGGTAAGGATTCCAGACAATTTCAGGGACATGTATCTGTTCGATAAATTGTACAACCACAGGTTCACTCCAGGGCTGAGTGCCGAGTGAATCAAAATAGTACATTCTTTCCCCATTTTTAAAATAGATTGCAAACCAATGAATTCCCACATTAACAAATGTCGGTGTTCACGATAATCCCATACCAATCTCTCGTAGTTGGCAATTTCAATATTTCATTCTTCGCAAACACGCCAATAAATTTCGAGCGTGTGATTCGGTCACTTTTCATTACTCTCTGGAGTGTATTCGCGTCCATTTTAAAAGTCTGTGACCACGTTCCTGAAACGGTCAACTTCCATTAGAGCCCGTGATTTGAGGTACACGAGTACAGTAATAGGCGAGTCTATAGGGTTGGCAAATTCCAACCTGACTGGGATGTTCCCACTTTGTTGTGGACTTAAGTGCCTATTTATACTAGCAGATAAGTCAGGGGTAATATCAAATGAGTAAAGGTTAAATTCTTCGACAAGTTCTTTCTGCGTTACGCCAAACCCAAGCTCGTCACAGGCACCAGCATTATGAGCCAGACTACTATAAGCTCTCGCGCAGAGCGGGAACACAGCGTCTGATGAGTAATCAGTAACCATAGTCCCGCCCAATGCGACACTATTTACATATAAAGTTATGTTTTTAAGGCCGAAATTCTCGAATTTAAAGGTGCTCGTTTTATATTTTCCATTCGTCAAAGCGTGATCCTGCATTCCAATTAATATCCTTTTAGGTAGAACTCCCAGGGCCACGTTTTCTAGCTGCTTCGAGGCCAACCCGGCTGGCACCATGTACAGTTTGATCTGTACTCTATTAATTGGATATTTTACTGTTGCGTGTATTAAATTTTTTTCAATTTCTATATATTTCGGGGAACTTAATTTCACCCGCCGTACACGTAAATATGTCTCCATGATGTGAATCACAACGGGTTTTGCGCCCTCTTCTTGATTAGGTCCCAGATTTATGCAGATTTCAGGACTCGTGCGGTTGAGCTTTAGTTTCAGGTCGACGCCGTTCATAAGCAGTTTATCCTAGAACGTGAAGTCTGTATGAAAACGCCCAAAACACTCGTATATCTTTTTTTTAGAATTTTTAAACTTATCCTTTATACTATTTTCGTCTTTATTCTGATAATAGCCCTCGGCGGTTAAAAAGGTGTCCTTAGCTTCTTTTGAAAAGTTGAGGACTTTTTCCAGATTGGCCCGTTCCTGCCGAGATGTTAACCTGATTTAAATACACCTCACACTGGCTGAATATGGAGTGCAGAAAGTTGGTTTCAGGGTATGCAGAGTAACTATCATCGCAGTCCGTTCCATCTGAATGGGCTATACGCAATTTAGCGTACATGTGCGTGCAGCTCGGATCAAAAAAGTATGGGCCTGAGGTGGGTATCACGAATTCTATAGGGGCACTCGAGGAACTAATTGTGTTTAATCGGTTAATTGTAATAAAGTCGCTATGCTCAATAGAAACCTGAGTAGGGGGCATATCAAAGAGGGACAGTTCTGATTTACAACATTGTGAACTACACAGATGGATGAAATGCACCATGACGAGTCAGAAAGAGAACCACCTCTCTCGACAAGTAGTAGTCAGTCTATGGTTCGTGAGAGTAGTGTCCTCAGCTTATATCAGTTAAATGAATGATCAACCATAGACTTCATACGCTTAGAACACTTCTTTTTTGATGTTCTTTTACGTTTAGCGCCACGTGTTGGTAACCCCTTCTTCCTGACAACCCTCTTCTTCCCGCCAGCACGCATTTTTCTCTTTGCATCTTTGATGATTTCGTCCCGTGTAAGTTTTAAATGTTTTCTAGAGCGTCTTTAGGTTTAGTTCCACCCATTATGTCTTCTACCGCGTTAAAACCTGATTGTAACGCCTTCCTCCCGAGGTATCTAGCCCCCTCTTCAACAATGGGACAGCGGTGCGTAGTATGGTTGAAAAAATGGATCCAAGCCCACTCCCACGCTATCTCACCCCTCGATAGACTGTGAAAGGCCTTCGGGTCATTATAACTGAAAGCGACGAAAGTGTAGCTTCACTGTTATGCTCGCATCACCGAATGGGAAATTTTTTCCCTCACTCGTTTTTATATATGTATATCGAGATATTGGTTAATAGATTAGTCGCAACATTCACATAATGGGGCTTGTCAAATGTAATGTTCAAACTTTTCCCTCTATCGTTGGGGATGTGTGCAATGCGCAGCAGGCGCGCCTGGGTGTCCCCAACAAATTGATGCTCTACGATATTGCTGTAAATATAGCACATGTCTGGGGATGGGCAGCTTTCACCCAATTTCTCCATCTTCAGCTGATACATGAAGCTGGACAAGTCATGTTGTGCCTCGTTAAAGGTATCGACCCTTGGTCACAATTGTGAACAGCTCTTTATCTTTAATATTTCTACTGAGCGTTGATTTTAACTTCAACGTGCGTGCAGGCGTGCCTATTTTTACGACTTCAAAAAGTAAATCGGTTGTCAGGTGCGATTTTTCAAGACTTTCGTTTAACCCTGTAACACTCTCCATGGCTGTCATAATGACCGATTCCTGTGTTACATTTGTACTATAGTACTATACCTGACCGAACAGGACTGATCGCATAGTATTGTCAAAGGTTATGCCTATTTTTTCACACTTATCGACTCTTCTAAGGACCAGAAATATGACCTGATTATTTTCAAGAGTTAAAAATTTGGTGGCTAACTGGAGTTCAAATAAACCCACTTCGTACGAATGAAGTTCCAATTCAATGGGCCCATGGAGTTCTCTTACAAAGTTGGCCAGGGTGTTGTTAGGATGTACAGACAGAGAAGAAGAGGACGAGAGTGTGACATAGAAGTGGTTAGGCGCCATGTTGCATACTATTTAAGCCTCATTATTGCAGAAGTTTTTATATTGGTGTTGAAGCTTTCTGGGTAGCCCAGCCATTTCACCAGATACATTTATCTCTTTCCTGAACCTTTGCTGCCTAAAATTTTTTCAATTTTAAAAACACTTTTTCCTAAATTAAATGTCACTTTCTGCAACTCCTCGCGGGAAAAGCCTCCTGCGATTTCTCTCCTATTCAAATCTTCAACGTAATACATCATTATCTCACCTTTAGGTCTCATAGCACTAAATTTAAAAATCTCACGTGTCCATCCTTGCTCAAATCCCTTCGCGAATTTATTTCCCGAACGTAATAGCCTTACATAATCATTGATTTTGAAAAGTGTAGAGTGTGGTGGCGGAGCTCCATCTCTTCTCACATCTGGGCGCGTACCCCTTTCTAAAACTTCGTTAGGTGTTGTACCAAGAGTACGATGGTGTGAAAGGTTGTATGACGAGGCCAATGACCCCAGAAAGTTTATATATCTGTACGTGTTTTTATGTGTAAAATAGCGATGCATGCGTTCCTTTATGGTACGTTCAACTCTTTCAGCTAAAGAGGCCTTATGTATAAAACGGCTAGTGTAGTAACTGATATTAAACTCTGTCAACATGTTCTGAAAAGCTCGGCCTATAAATTATTTCCCCATATCTGTACAAAAATAGCGAGGAACCCTGTCTTTCTACAACATCAACGTTTTGGTAGCTTTAGCAACTGTTTCAGGCGATTTACTTTTCAGAGAAATTTTCCACACATATCTAGAGAATACATCTATTATGAATAGGATGTAGCGGTAGCCGTCGTTATACACTGAATATTTTTGCATGTCTGTTAGATCAGCTTGCCAAATAGAGTCAATCGAAGCCGCTGTTGTCTTGGCCGTTTTAAACCTTTTTCTCACCGGTTATGAAGTGTATAAGCATCCTGCTCCCGCAAAAACCTCTCAACATCTTTTTTCCCTACTCCCATTGTAAACACCTCTGTACAGTCTATTAACGCCGCCATAGGAGCGGGTTAGAAATGTCATAATAGCGTTTACTTAATATGTTAGCCATTTGCGTATTTTAGAGACACGTGGATAAGGTTGGCCGTTTGTTCTCTTCTTTCTCCTTTCAGAGATGCTACTGCTGGGGATGGCGTACTCAGTTGTGACACATGCGAGACTTGCTCCAAGTCTTTTAACCTATTCAGATTTCCTATCAATGTTTTGGGGACATTTATTTGTTGTAGTCTTGCTTTAATATGCTTCCATCCTCTTGGTGAGGGCCTGTCCCACTTTCTCACCAGATCATGGACAATGTCGACGATATTGGATCCCTGTACCCTTGTTCCTTCAACATTGACCTCGCCTGTATCGGCCCACTGTATGATGGGGTCCTCACTCAATACATTATAAAGACTTAAGCCTTTATTCCTCAATGTATGTAGGAGGCTGCTTTTTAATACATGTTCGATGTGTTGCGTTCTGTTATTCTTTGGTTGGTTATCTCTAACGTCGGGCCCAAGTCCTATGTCGACATGCTATCGTTGCTCGTGCTGTGCCTAATAACCACGGGGATCTCTGTCGGATTCTTATAATCTTCGTACTCATGAAGAAATTTCTGCAAAGCTTCTTGGTACAAGATCCTTTTCTCATCAGATGACTTTTCACTGTTTAATAGGGCTAGCAACTCGCTCTCCATTCTTTTAAGCCTGCTTTTACGGGGTTCTGGAACCGTGTCTGGAATCTTTGAACTTTGCAATGAAGCATACACCTCGTGCGGCATTACTACCACTTTCTTCATTATATTAATCTAGTCAGTAAAAGTCCCAAAACTGAAAATAAGATGGGGAGGAATGATCCCCTTCTTTGTACAATAATTCGCTTTTTCTTCCCAACAGTGTGACTTTTATGAGCGAGCGCACGTATTATGTTCTTGTAACGACGTAAGCAAGCCTTCTGAGGGGTTTCATTGGCACATTACATTTTATAACATTAAGACAGATTTCACAGATGCATTTTAAAATGTCCGAGTCGATATTTTTAACAAACATCTGTTGCAGTGCCCGGGGCAATCGTTGATAGATTTTTATTAATTCACGATATTTCTTCAGCCTATTTGTCATTCTGGAATATACACCGTTTCAGGCTCGTTTGGGAATATATTCGTTCTTAGAAGCACCCTAAACGTGTTTCGCGGGTGAAGGTCACAAAGCAAATATCCATAACGCTGACTTGTGGCTTCTTTATTAACCTCCAAAAACTCCTTACGCTGATTCGGGAACATTTGATTGGCTAATACCCTAATTTGTGACACATCTCTACGTTGCGTGAATAAGACTAGATATCGTGTATTTAACGACACATCGCGCATGTATCTATTTTTGAAAAATAGATTCTGATTGATGAAGAATACGCTTATGTTAAGATGGTGGGAGAACACTGTAAATGTCTCGACAAACGTTTTATCCATTTCCAACATGAGATCATCAATTACAATGATCGTATGCTCATTTCTCTTTAACGAATTAACGTCATATACACCTTTGTGGAACAAAATATCATCTTGGTACTTGTTGAACACTGATTGATATGTCGATTAGCACCATATTACTTGTGGAGGGGCTTGTGAACCTAAATTTTTCTACACACTCCAACTCTAACGCGTCACACCCCTAAGTGGGTCATTTACAAAATATAACAAAATTTAAGTACTGCTCCTTATATTATTGTTTTTCTTCTTCCACAGAACCGTGAATGACGACGATGTACAGCCCCCCATCATCGATATCACAGATGACCCCGATGACGGTTTAGCTACAGAATCCTTCCCCGCTGACGAACCCTCACCAGCGATACCTGTAGCATGCGACAATTCAAAGCGGAAGCATGATGAAGAACCCTCCACGTCAGGTATAAAGCGTGCCAGGATTGCGCCGGTTGTTAGACCCCCAGTAATAGAGCCCCAACCCTCTACGTCTTACGACACAACCCCACACAATAGTACCTTCCTCAAGTATACCCCCATTATTCCTGTTCACTTCCGGGTACATCCTCCACAGCAGCAACTTCTCATGCTGTGGAGGAAGGTATAACATTCGAGTTGGTGCGCACCGCTACCCCCACCCCTGCCCTGAATAGAAGTCGGTACGTGGTCTGGGTTGATTCTGGATCCCTGTATACCAATGGTGTTTGGTTGCGACGCGTAGTTCAGCGTATTGTGGAGTTTGTCTTTCAGAACCGCGATGAACGTGAAGTCCGGACGAGGTTGTCCTTCAGGTTCGGTTCAGATGACGGGGACGTAGATGATTTTTGGGTAGTAATGCCGTTCAGACGTTTGGCGGCTGTAGACATAGAATATATCTTGGGCAGTATAATGCAGGCCTCTCAAAGTAGTACAGCCTTCAATATGGACAACTTCATGGTAGATTTTGACAGAGTATTCCGGGTTGCGGGTGATAGTGTCACACCTTATACTCTTAATTTCAATTCTCCGGTCATTTACAGAAAGCATTTAAACGTCGATCGTGGTTGCGGCCTTATAGCAATAGTCTTAGCTTATATGTTCACTGTGCTAAATACATGGACGCCAAAATTTTGGTTGCCTACAGTTGTGTAGCGTGCCCGTAAACTGGCTTCAGATTGCAAGCTTGAGTTTGAGTGTAATATGGGTCCTGAAGAGCTGAGAAGGGTCGAGCAGGAAACGAATGCTCGTATAGTCTTATTTGGAATGGATGATCGTCGCGGGACTGTGTATGTTTTCAAAAACTGTGAGAGAGATCGTACAAGACCTCTACTTATTTTAGGATTGTCAGGAACATCGTATCTCCCCATCCGTAATATAAGGACTCTCTACGCTAGTTATGATAAAAATCGAAAATATGAAAGGCATCATGATTTGTGTAAGAGAGGTCTCGAGTTTGCGGATAATATAGTGAAGGAGTGCTACATGGTACGTGAGCAGTGTAAAAGCCCCAAATGTGAAAGTCGTGTAGTTGAAACCGAGAAGAGGGAATGAAATGTGTGTAGACGTACATTTCTCAATAATAAATGCTTTGAGCTCCATAAATCACTTGGCACTTGCAGGAAAATGAGAAGAATCTGTGAATGTGGCATGTTTCATATGATGGATAATTGGGGTAAGTTTGTGCATAAATGCGACGAAATTAACTGTTCTACATGTCATGAAAAATATAAGGCGGATGGAGTGAAACATGTATGCTATATGAATGATGGTAAACCTAAAAATAACCCTTGTTTTACCGTGTACTACGATATAGAAACTTACACGAACCCTGAAACCAAAGAGGATTCACATTTACTCGTAAGTCAGACTATCTGTGATGAATGCATGGAGGTCGAGTGTGATGAGTATCACAAATGTGGTAAACGGACAAACGTTTCTAAAACGATTGCGCACGAGAGCCCTGTGAAACTCTTTGTATCCTATATTGTTAAATTAGCGGACAAGTTAAAAAAAATGACTGTATATTCTTGCCCATAACGAGGCAAAATTTGAACACGAGTCGTCTGCGATATTTACAGGTGATCCCTTGAAAAGAGCCAACAAACTAATACAGATGCAGATAAGAGGTAATGTACAGTTTAAAGACACCCTACTGTTCACACCTTGTAAAGTAGCAAAGCTACCCAAGGTGATGGGCGTAGCCGCTGAAGTTTCAATAGGGTATTTCCCTTACACATTCCTCACTAGCGAAACTTTAAATTACGTAGAACTACCTCCACCCAAACATTACTTTAACTACACCAGCATGAGTGATAGTGAGCGTGAAGATTTTGACCGCTACTACAACAGTTTTAATGAGGCTAGTCCATACAATATAGCCGACGAATGTGAACGTTATTGCGTGAATCATGTGCGCGTGCTTTGAGTATGTTTCCAGACCTTTAGAAGGATGTACATAACCCGTTTCAAATGCGATCCGTTGCAAGACGCAACTACGATCGCCTCATTATGTTTTACGGTGTTCAAGAATAACTTCATGCCTAAAGATACCTTAGCCGTCATTCAAAGAAACAATCCTCGCAGTTATGGGCACAAGGCTATTTACTGGCTCATACACATACAGCAACAGACAGGGGTATACATAAAACACAACCACAACACAAGGGAAGTACCCATTAAGGTCAATGGTCGTGTTTTTTGGGTTGATGGCCTAAGTGAATATCCAACCACTGGTGAGAAGACTGTGTACTCCTTTAACGGTTGCTGGTGGCATGGATGCCACCGCCCTCAGTGTGCCGTCACAGGGGATCTCCATGGGAGATCCCCTGCCGACAGCCTCGCATGGACCCGTAAAAACGATCAACTTATAGGCTGCCAGTTCACTCACAAGATTGTGTGGGAGCATGAGTATGATGCACGGATGGAAACAGATGGCCAGTACCGTGAAGAAATAAGGGCCATCAAACGTTCAATGGTGATGGATCCCCTCGAATGCGGTGACAGCTTGTTTGGAGGGCGTATAAATCCATTCAAGCTATACTTTCCGCCTACGGAGGGCGTGAAACTCCATTACTACGACTTCTGTTCTTTATACCACTCCGTGATGAAGAACAATCCGTACCCCGTAGGTGCACCTGAAAAACTGGTGGGTCACACCATGCCAACTATCGAGGAGTTCTCAGCTAACTTGAATGAGCGCTACTTTGGACTCTATTTCGTAGACGTGCTCCCCCCTCACCATTTATGGGTGCCGATCTTACCGGTCGTTATAGATCACAAGCTCATGTTTCTCCTGTGCGTGAAGTGGGCAGAGGAGAACAACGGTGATTGTAACCATGCAACCTACCATACAGCCCTGAGCTGGACCTAGCCGTTCGCCATGGGTACAGAATATTGAAGATACATGAGGTGTGGAGGTTTCAGAAGCTACCCAACCTTTTCACGCCATATATAAAAGCTTTTTGGAAAGATAAGGTAGAAGTATCGGGATATCCGCGAGGGGTTGATACCGAAGATGAAAAACCGGCTTATATTCAGCGTTACCATGCCCATGAAGGTATACAGCTTTACCGTTCCCAAATAGTTAAGAATCCTGGCAAGCGCTTTAGTGAAAAGTTGTGTCTAAACAGTCTTTGGGGAAAATTTGCACAGAATACTGGCAAAGGGAACGTTCATTTGGCACAAAGTTATAGTGAAGTCTGGGATTATGCCAACGCTCCCGATAAAGAGGTTATGGAGATCGTGAATGTAGGTAATACTTACGTAATAAAGTACATCACCGAACTGGTCACAGATACCTCACGGGTTACAAACATACCTGTGGCCAGCTTCACAACGGCATACGCTCGCATCAAGCTTTGGTGACTACTGCACTCTCTTGGGCGGAGGGTGCTGTACGTTGACACAGATAGCGTGATATTCACAGCGAGGGAGGGTGAATACATGCCTGCTATTGGGGAATTCCTCGCAGAGTTAACTGACGAGATCAAGGATGAGTATAGTGATGGGTGCATCCGCAGACTCATTTGTATCAACAGGGCCAAAAACTATGGGCTACGGCTGAGGGTGGGGGAGGATATGAAATATATCGTGAAGGTTAAGGGTATCACGCTTAACCATGCGAACCGACGAGTCGTTAACTTTGACCCGTTGAAGGATCTAGTGTACTTGAAAGATAAGGGCGACCAGCCTCCCCAACTGACTGTGAAGACTCACAGTTTTCGGGCGCAGAAACTAGGGTGTGTGAAGGAACTTAGGGGCACGAAGGTATGCCGTAACACCTATAGGAAACGTTACCAGGTGCCTGGTACCTATGATACCGTACCCTTTGGATACCTTAATCCATGGTTGTGTGTGTGTATTAATATGTATATATATATATATATATATATATATATATATATGTGTGTGTGTGTGTGTGTGTGTGTGTGTGTATGTGTGTATGTGTGTGTGTGTGTGTTGTAAACGATATGTTATTTATTATATATATTTGCTTCAATTAAGGTTTCATTTTCTCCTTTGCGTGCGTACGTGTGTGCATTCCTAAGCTCCGCCCACTGTAAGATCGGCTACGTGACTCCTGCCACTACCTGAGCAGTGAGCATATCTCTATCCCTGCGTGCTCAGTTGACCTCTGCAAACCCTTGATCTCAGACGTGTATTTTCTCGCGTAGATGAAAAACAGTAATGGCTACCTTTATTATTGCGTGTTCAACCTTTATGAAGTGGTATTCGGCAAAGTGCCAAGATGTGGTGGATACTGAAAAACTCCGTATTTCACCCTCCTTTGATACTTTTAAGGCTACATTGAACCGTGCGAAGGAACAAGAGGTACAAATACTCTACGGCTATTCTGGTGAGGGCATTGTAGGATTTCGTGGTACATGCGATGTATTGAAATATGTTGTAAACCTAACCTTTATAAAAGCTCACATATGCCGCGAAGTAGAAGAAACAACACGTGCAGAAGATAAGCAACGGTTATGGTTAGTGAGACTTGTTGATGAGTGGTGTGACAAGCGATATTATGTCATGTTACATCATACCGAGTACTCATACCCTACGATTGAGAATGTAAATCTTGTCATCATGGAGAATCTTAAGTATTTTTACCACTACATTAATATATATCATTACGAGGTTTGTAGTCAGGTTGTGGCCAAAGGCCTGTGCGAGTTTTTAACAGAATTTAGGGACGAGTATCGATTGTTAAACAAAAAGGAAAAATATGGGCACACGTTTCTCTCAATTAGTGCACCTGATTGTGATTAAGATGTGTTTAGTTCGTGAAAATGAACGAAAACGTCTGATGCACCTTCTGGGAAGTGATAAAACTTTAAAACTGGCATTGCTTCATGTAGCGGAAAAATTCTGATTGCCTAGTATAATGGGCACAAGTATTCACATGACTCTTTCATGTTGGAACAAACCCGTACACGATTCAACAGTTTATGGTGTGGCTCGCTCACCCCCGTCGAGCCGAGCCGCCCACCCGTGTACCACACCTCTCCGAAACACACGAGTTCAAACAAACCCTTACGCGTTTCACCCGTGTGACTCACTCCTCCACGCCTGTTCCCCAAGCTAAACAGCGCACCGGTTGCTCATAGTCATCTCAGAGCTTGAACCGACTGGACGTGCACTCTTCGAATACGATGGAACTTCCTTCGAGAAGCATTCTCAATGCCGCGTACGATGTGTCCGTGACGAAGTCATTGCGCGTGTTCAGGCGTGAAACCGGCACCATTAACTCTGTATTTGAAACGATATGCAGGCAAGCAAACAAACGTAATGTTATTTATTTAAGTGCTGAGAAGATGAATAGAATCTTCGTGATAGTTGAGAAGTGGGGTGAGGACCGTTATAAAATACCTGCAGGTATAGGTACAAGAAGAGAACAGATTAATGATGTCCCCTCATATGCCGTTGTTTGCACGTTGTGTATAAATAACGATCAGCCATGCATTGATATACGACTGATGTGGAAGAATGCATCTGATAATAACGTTCTTGTCCCCACGCGAAACCGATTCATCCTCGATAGAATGTTTGAAATCGTCGGATTCCGCAAGCTGAAGCCTATATTAAACGCGCGTGTTACGGATATGATTTATTTTGACACGGTTCTTGAATACGCATACACCGCTCTGCTCGACGAATTTATCGAATGTAGGAATGAACAAGGTGAGAATGGTCTAGAGCTGGATGCTTATTTAAAAGGTTTAGACTCTTCGAAATATCACGAACTTTGGTGCAAAGCACTTGAGCGGTACAGGGCAGAGCTCACCTACACTGTTCACCCTGAAGAGTTGTATCTCTATATAATGAGCAGGTGTCGTTACGACTTGGAAGATTATTTCAATTGCCACTATGCAGAGTGAAGAAGAGTTCACGATTGAAATGCTCGGGACGGTTAGAATAAACCCTCGATTGGAAAGACGTGTTTATAAACTTGTATTTAATAATGACGTGATGGCTAACGTTGCCCTCTTTGTGCGTGCTTTTGAATGTATTCTAGCCGTGTTTAAAGATACCTTACCACCAGAATGTAAAGTGGGCACAAAAATAGTATTGAACGATATGAAGGCCATTTATATTGAGTATAGGTATCTCCATAACTTGAGCGGTGAAATGTTAAGCCGTATTTACCGCGTAGTGCAAAGCAATAATGATGTGACTGTAGACTCGATTACGTGTGAGTTTAGAGTTTTGCGCAGAAGAACATAAAGTATTTTGATGTATATTTATTTTCAACATATTTAATTATTTAATATAATTGTGTGTGTGTGTGTGTGTGTGTGTGTATATATATTTTTCCTGTACTAATATGTTGCTGATTATACTCCTTCGTTTTGTATATTATTCTTTTTATTTTTAATATTATTATTTTCAATATATTTAATTATTTAATATATCTGTGTGTATATATATTTTTTTTCCTGTACTAATATAGTGATGGTTATACTCCATCGTTTTGTATATTATTAGATTATATATATATTCCTCGTTCGTATTTCTTATATTATTATTAATTTTTATTTTATTTTTGATCATATACTCAGGCAGGGGTGCTCAGACTTCGGAGACCTTAGGGCAAAATTTGCTAACTATTATCTTTGGCGGGCACAAACACCAAAATTTTCCCCTAATTTATGAACTAAAAATAAATACAAGTGATAGAAGATAATACTCACATTTAATTGCTAGTTGATGGCTTACACTGCTTTAATTCAGCAAGGGCTTTGAAATTTGGCGTGTAATTGGTAACTGTTAGTCTTAAACAGTCATCAAGGTGCTCATCTGTCAAAACAGTCCGGTACTTTGATTTAAGCATCTTTACGTAATAAACGACTAAAAAATAGACACATTTCATGTTCGCATCCACACACAAGGTCACGCGGACAGGTCAAACGCGGAACTAAATATCGATCCGCCCACTCATCTTTATAAAATCAATAAAAATTCGAAAAGACACAGAAAGCCTAGCGAGTCGTTTCTAAAATGCCTTCTGATTGGTTGTATTTTCACGAAACACCCAATCAGCCAACTCGATTCATTATATCCGTTGAAATAGAATCGTCGCTTTAAGCGACACAGAAATTGGCGGAGCAAAGCAATGGTTTCAGACATGTTTTAAACATGTATGTGAGCGCTCTGCTCGCATGTAAAAATTCATTTCTAGTAATTTTTATATTGCCAGTTAAGATTTCATTTAGGCCGGCTATTCCAAAATAAACCAGCGGGCACATTCAAATCCATGGCGGGCACACGTGTGCCCGCGGGCACGGGTGTGAGCACCCCTGATATACTGTATAGCCCATCGTTTGAGTGTACAGTATATTTATTTTCTATATATTTCGTGAAATTGATTCCAATAATTCGTCTAAATAAACAGAATGATGTAATGGTGTTTTATTTAATTCTTTTGGTTGTAAACGACATTATTATTTAATTATACCAAATGGCTGCCTTCTAAAACGGCTGACGGATTTCTAAGCCAACTGTCAAGAATATCTGAATAGCGCAATCTGGCAGCTGAAAAGGTAATATATACATCTGCCTTCTAGGTATTCTACGTCAACTGGCTGGTTAAGCGGAAAGCCAGAATATATGCTTTAATTAATTAAATAGCGCAATCTGCAAACTCAACTCTAATGATGTACACCTGAACAAGCCTTTTACGCCTTCTAAGAAGCCTTCTAAGCCAACTGGCTGATTGGGACCTTATAAGACAGCGGGCCCTCGGCTGAAGTCTTAATATGCGCTTGGCTCCTGTCAAGCGAACACCTCTCTGCATCTCTCTCCTCCTCCTCTCTCTCTTACGTTAGGTATACCCCTTTCGGGGTGAGGCTGTCCCAGCTTCTCCCCCAAAGAGGTATTCCCCAGCTTGCTGGGGGAGTTCATTGCAACTTTGGGGATAACCCCTCCCCCATAGTTGCATAACCTCCTGCAACATTCCCACCTACCCCATGTTGCATAACATCTTGCAACATTTGCAACTGCATTGCACTCTCTCCTTTTGCGGTCATTCTACTCAGCTTCATCGACTTCCGTTCCTCTTCGCTCCTAAAAATTTCAGCTCCGAATCTGGCGCAGAGATCATGCCAAACCAAGTTTATAACCATTAGGTTTAGTTCTCTTGCTTCTAGATTAATAATTTCGGCTCATCTGTTTGAATTGTTTACCATCTCTTCACCTACAATATGTATGTGTTTTTCATGTAAAAACAGAGCCTCACCTTCTTCTAGCAAATATATCCTCTCTATATAAGTATTAGTCTTGTATTGCTCTTTCATTGTCTTCGATGCACTGCTCAAGCGTTTTCCACATTATGCAAGTGTGTTTCCTTTAAGCATTTGATATCTGTGTTAGTTTCCAGTGCATAGTTTTGTATATTTGTGTATATCAAACTGAGTGGATTAATAGGTTTTGTATTTGGTTTTGCTCGGTATTATTCATTAACGAGTCGGTTTTGTTGGTTTCTGATTGGTGTTATTAGGTGGACCGTTGCGCTAGAGAATACTGGAGGTATGGTCCTTGGTACCATTGTAGTAGTTGAATACATGTGTGTGTGTGTGTGTATATATATATATATATGCAGGAAAGAGGGGCTAAGGACAAATCCCGCAAAAGCCCTTCCCCCCAATAGAAGAAGAAGAGCCAACATGAACATGAAGGTCCAAGGTTTGGAAATGCCTAGACACACTGCATTTAAAAGACTGGAAATCATAGACAGGGGAAAAGATGGATTGAGGAAGATTGTTCCAGAGTTGACCGGTTGAGTAGATGAAAGATTGAAAATATCGATTAACCATTGCGTTAGAGAGTTGGATAGAAAAGGAATGAGAGAGTGTAGAAAGTCTGGTACTGCATGCTCTCCTTAAAGGAGGAGGCATGCAGTTAGAGAGTTCAGAAGAGCAGTGTCCGTTATACTAATAGCGATAGTAAAGAGAGAGTGAGACAACAGTGCGATGAAGAGAGAGAGATTGAAGAAAGTCAGTAAGAGGCAGGGAATTGATGAGACAAAAAACCCTTGATTCCACACGGTCAAGGGCGGCTGTGTGGATTGAGCCACTCCATACAGAGGCGGACAAGACCCCTGTGCAGAGACAGCAACTGTGTGGAGGTGAAGAAACTGCGGAGGCGGTACAACACACCTAACCTCTTAGAAGCTTTTTTAGAAAGAGAGTATATGTGATCTTTCCAGGAAAGATCACGAGAAAAGAAAACACCAAGAATGTTAAGAGAAGAGGAAGGATTGAGTTGTGTGTTGTTGAAGGTAAGGGGATAGTCGTATGGAAGAGTGTGACGAGTAGACAGATGAAGAAACTGAGTTTTTGAGGCAATGAAAGCTACAAGGTTTTCTCTGTCCTAATCAGAGATAACAGAAAGATCAGAAGTGAGGTGCTCCATAGCCGTCATGCGCGAAGCATGGAGTGACTGTTGAGAGGGACGCTTTGGGAAGCGGGTGGAGAAGTGAAGAGTGTAGTCATCGGTATAGAAGTGAATAGAACAGGAAGTGCAAATTAAAAGGTCATTAATAAATAAAAGGAAAAGAGTGGGTGACAAACCAGAACCCTGAAGAACACTACGGTTGATAGCTTTAGGAGAAGAACAGCGGTCATCTACAACCGCAGCTATAGAAAATTAGAGATGAAGGCACAGATAAAAGGGTAGAAACCGAAGAAGGGCAGTTTCAAAATTAAAGATTTGTGCCAGACTCCATCAAAAGCTTTTGATATGTCTAGCGCAATAGCAAAAGTTTCACCGAAATCCCGAAAGGAGGATGACCAAGAGTCAGAGAGATATGTAAGAAGATCGCCAGTAGAGCGTCCCTTGCGGAACCCATACTGACGATCTGAAAGAAGATTGCGAGAAGAGATGTGTTTAAGAATCTTCCTATTAAGGATAGATTCAAAAACTTTAGAAAGTCAACAAAAAATAAAAACAATTGGACGATAGTTGGAGGGTTGAGAGCGGTCATCCTTCTTTGGGACAGGTTGAATGAAAGCGAACTTTCAGCAGGAGGGAAAAGTATCAGATGAGAGACAAAGACGAAAGAGTTTGTCTAGGCAGGGTGTCAGCACTAAAGTACAGTTCTTAAGAACAACAGGAGGAGCACCATGAGGACCGTACGCCTTCCTAGAGTTGAACCCAGATAGGGCAGAAAGAACATCTTTATAAGAGATTCTAATTTCAGACTAAATAAAGTCAGAGGGAGGAGATGGAGGAACAGCAGCGGAATCGTCCATGGTTGAGTTGGAAGCGAAAGTTTGAGCGAAGAGTTCGGCTTTGTCAGGAGAAGAGACGGCAACTGAGCCATCCGAATGAAAAAGAGGAGGGAAAGGAGAGGAAGTAAAGTTGTTGAAGAGGTTCTTAGCTAGATGCCAGAAAGAGTGAGAAGAATTAGAATTGGATAGGTTTTCACATTTTTGTCGGATGAACGAATTTTTGGCGAGTCGAAGAACAGATTTTGCACGATTCCGTGTCGAAATAAGTTGAGTGAGAGTCAGGAGTTGGATGGTTACGCTACCTTCTGAAAGCCACCTCTCTGTTGTGGATAGCATTAGAACAAGTAAAGTGGAACCAAGTTTTTTTTTGTACTAGTAGTAGGAATAAAATATGGAATGTACCCCTCCATGTCGAAGGAGGGGTCCATGATACGCTCAGGACATTCGGAAGGGCCCCGACCACGGAAGCAGTAATCATTCCATGGGAAATCACAGAAGTACTGCCTAACGGCCTCCTAATCAGCGGCGCCAAAATGCCAAAGGCGTCTCCACTTGGGAGGATCCAAAGGCGGGATTAGAGCGATTGGACAGGAAAGAGATATAAGATTGTGACCGGAGGACCAACGGAAAAAAAAAGTTCCAGAGTAAGAAGGATTATGAAAAGTCTCAGAAGTTGTCAGCTCTCTCTCACAAGCTACAGTATTATCTCCTTTGCCGCTTATAATAATGATTCTAGATACTGATGTAGATATTAATGACAGTATCGTATAGTGTTTCGGAGATCACACAAAGGTATGCAAGGAAATATCAAAAATAGGTGACAGAAAAATTACAAAACGATATTGAAAAATTATTCAAATTGATGGAAGACACCAATATGAAGTTCAACAAAGAAATGTTCCAACTTACAGTATAAGATAAGATGCTTCAGAAAAACGTGTATAAAATACTGCAAGACAAACAGACACTGTCATACCAAACCCACAAGTAAAGATCTTTGAGTAATAATTCTTATCGGATGTAGAATTCAGAGATCATTATAACATTAAAATCACACTAGCTAGAAAAGTAATGGGAATTATGTGGAGGAGCTTCCACAGCAGAAAAGCAAACATCATGCTAAAATTATGGAAGTGTTTAGTTCCAACAGTAATTGACTATTGCTCAATACTAACAAGCCCATACAGAAAACGAGACAGTGCGAACAAAGAAGCCATACAAAGGGCGTTTACGCTTGAAATAGATGAAGACTACTGGTCTCGACCATGGCTGCCGAGAGTGCGGGGAAGCCAGGATAAATCCCCGGGGCCCGGACCTCTATGGGGCCCGGAAACAGGGGGGATAAAGTCTAAAAATATTAATAAAGCAATTGATTAAATAACAGAGAGGAAATATAATTAATGAACATACATTTTATAGAGATTATCATAGTCAAACTGAAACAGATAAAATATTATCTGCGGTCTACGAATGCCCAAGACTGACTGACAGATCTGGGAACCATTGTAATTGAAAGGTAGTTAGCCCGTACTTTAAATTTCATCAGAATCATTTACCACTTTGCTAGAGAGAAGGCAAAGAATGTACACTTCTAATTATGAAAATCTTGCAGTAAACTCTTGCCTGCATGGACTAGTACTGCATTTGTAAATTGCATGGTGATAGAATTAATATAATTGATTCAAAAAATTAAATGGTCATTTTCCTCCAAGTTGTTTATTCATACTGTATGTTTTGGAGAGTGACTTGGACATAAAGGCGAGCGGCCAACCCTGATAACAGGCCATATTTTTTTAGTTTAATACCCCCCTCGTACAGAAATGTACAATGTACATGTCCTAAAATGATCTGCACCATCTAAACATATAAGTTTGGCATGTTGTCTTCCATTCTGAGTGTGCTAAGATAGTAAAATAAGCCATTAACTTCAGCTATGTACAGTGCTGACAATAAGTCTCGCGCCTCTGTCTCGTCCCAAGCTAGTCTGTTAGGTATAAAATGGGCGGTCCTTATGGCAGCGGAGGTGTGTTCGGATTGGTGCACATAATTGCTCTAACTCCATCAATGACGTCCATTATTACGTCACTTCTGCTACATTTTAGTGTTTAAAATACAAATGATTAAGAAGCAGAATGACCAAGTTTCGGGATGTTGGGATGGTTATGGAGCAATCCTAGTCATCATAATATTAGCTGGGCATTACATTATACCGTCTCAATATATACTGTAGACTATAGAGAACGACTAATTCGGAAAATATCCCAAATCATGGCATGATACCTAAGTTATTTTGACGCAGGTCTAAATTATTTGCTCAAATGCAATGATTGATATTAAGTAATTGTTGGGAATTGTTGTCAATATTGTTGTTTGTGATACATATCCTACGTGAAGAATCTAATGATCAAATTCCTCAGTGAACCTCTCACGCGCTCGCATTTCGAGGAAGTCACGGTCGTCTCACTAATAGATAGTTTATCCATTGTTTTAAGTGGTAACCTATTCCATCTTATGAAAGTCATTAGTCTAAAGCAAGACTGGTGGGCCGTGAATCAGAGAAATTTGCATTTGATTTGTTCATCGTAATTATTACGTAATATAGTATACTGTATATACTATTATATAAGAGTTTATTGGTAGCATATCATATGACAATTCCCATAAACATGTGATGGCCTCGATGTTGCCAGTTTTTATTTTTTTCCTGAAACTATTACCTTCTCATAGTTTGTTTCAACAATGCATATATTATCATCTCCACGAGCGTAGACATTGCAAGAAAAGATTCTAACTAAGGATAAGTAAAGTTCTTTCATGGTCACAATATATACTTTTATAGATGTCAAACATAAAAATATAATAAAATTCTATATTAACATAAATATATATTCGATACACATTTACGTCATGGCTTTAACATCAGTATTTCGTATAGCTTCCTCCGGCATCAATAATTTCTTGCAATCGTTGCGGCATAGAAGAGGCCAGATTGTAGGGAATGTTTGGTGTTCGACGTAAGCTCTCCCAACTGTTCCTCGTGTGAGCTAAAAGTGCTTCAAATGTTCTTTCATTGCGTTGCTCCCATTCGTTAATCATTATTGCCCAAAGGTTTTCAATCGGATTCATATCAGGAGAACGTGGTGGCAGAATTAGATTAATAATCTCTGGCTCCCTTTCCTCCTCCCTTCGTAATTCCCCACCCAACCTCGTTCCTTCGACATAGCAACGCTTACCTCCATCCTCATTCCACTTCCTTCATTAAACCTATTATCGCTTTTACTGTCCCTTCCTTCCATCCTTCAATGCCAGCGTTCTTAAACCTAGCACATAAATTATATAATATGGAATCTAACACCTTAGATCTCTACGCATTCATGTTACTTGAAGACGCCTGTGTCTTAGGGGAATCTAAGTGTTGAGAGTGGGCTTGAGGGGTAGTCTATAGATTACTACAGATGACCTTGAACGCTCCAACTATTTAAAAATGATTATTTATTACGCACATCATATGGCATAATACACACATGAATTTAAGTATCTTACACTATAGGAATGGAATTGAATCCTACCAGAGTTAAAAAGTCGCAAAATATGATAGATTAGTTTGTATTAAGAGGTTACTAAGAGAAAAGGATTTGGGATAGAGCGGAAGGCAGAGAGTATATTTTCTCGAGTTTCGGTTATTACTAACGTTATATGGATACATTGCCATGCGGTGTGATGAGAGAGAGAGAGAGAGAGAGAGAGTTACAAGGAGTTACAAGGAAAAGAAGTACCTCAAAAGGCCTTGCGGCCCATACCGAGGAGGTACCAATGGCAACGGGTGCCAGGGAAAATTTTCTACACCCTCAAATAGTGTGCAAGATTTGGTCTAACCTTTTCTTGAACTGATCCACAGAGGAACTGTTCACAACTTCTGAAGGTAACCTGTTCCACGTGTGACAGATCTTATACGTAAAGTAATTCCCACACACACTAGTCCTAAACCGCTTCAAATCCAACTTCCAACCATTGTTGCGAGTTGGGTTATCATTTAAACTAAACATACTTCTAAAATCGACATCGTTGAACCCGCGTAAGAGCTTGAAAACCTCGATGAGTTGACCGCGCAGCCTCCGAGTTTCAAGCGAAAACAAGTTCAGGGCGCGTAAGCGTCGATTGTAGCCCATATGCCTAACGGAAGGGATTAACTTTGTGGCCCTCGCCTGCACTCGCTCCAGCCTCTCAATATCTTTCCTGAGGGTGGGCGACCAGAACTGCACAGCATACTCCAGGTGCGGCCGAACAAGGGAATTGTACAGTGAGAGCACAATCTCCTTGTTCCGAAACTGAAATTGCCTCCTGATATAACCCAATAGTTTCTGGGCTTTCTTTTCCACCTCTACACACTGTTTCGTAAACTTAAGGTCGCTGCTAATTAGCACACCCAAGTCCTTTTCTAAATCAGTCACCTCGATATTACTACCCAACATCGAGTAGTCCGACTTGGGATTGGCGTAGCCAATGTGCATCACTTTGCATTTACCCAAGTTAAACGGCATTTGCCACTTTTCGGACCACTCTCCTATCCTACCTAGGTCCGCACGCAGTTTCGATCTTCGGGCGTCCCAACATTGGCCCCAAGCTTGGTGTCATCAGCAAATTTGGCGATCCGACTGACGATGCCACCGTCGATATCATTTATGTAAATGATAAACAACAGTGGCCCCCAAACGGAACCCTGAGGAACCCCACTAGTGACAGAGGCCCAACCCGAACTAGCCCCTTTAATTACAACCTTCTGCCGCCTATTCCTCAGCCAGTTTTCAATCCACTTACCTATTTCCCCACCGATACCCAGCCCGCGCACTTTCGCCATTAGCCGGCGGTGAGGTACCTTATCAAAGGCTTTCTGAAAGTCGAGATAAAGTATATCAATCGCCCTACTCTTATCATACTCACTCAACATGACGTGGAAAAACTCGAGCAAGTTGGTGAGACACGACCTATGCCGTCTAAACCCATGTTGGGAGTCCCCAAGCAGCTTGTAGGAATCCAAATGGTCAACGATCCTATCCGCTATTATCCCCTCTAATAATTTACCTACAACTGAAGTGAGACTAATGGGACGATAGTTCCCTGAACTTTCATGATCCCCTTTCTTAAAGATAGGGGTCACGTTGGCTTCCCTCCAGTCACCAGGCACCTGGCCCGTCTCCAACGATTTGTTGAAGACTGTAGCCAGGTGGGGAGCCACCTGGTCGCCCACCTCCCGCAACACTCTGTGGAGAAACTGGTCTGGCCCAGGAGCCTTAAACGCGCTCAGTTTGTCTATTCTATCGGCAATGACTGTCGCGGTACATCGAACACTATCCATGCCAGCACCTTCGTGCCTCACGCCTGGCTCGGGGATGATGCGGGTGTCCTCCCTGGTGAACACTCCCGCAAAGTACTCATTAAGCACATTAGCGATGTCCGCGTCGGAGGTCCGCAGAACGCCGCTTCTAATGGGCTTTCTACTGTTAACATAACTGAAGAACTCTTTAGGGTTCCCCTTGCAGAGGCTTTCCACCCGTAGTTCTTCGTTACGTTTCGCTAGTCTAACCTTCGCCTTCACTTCCCTACACAGGCGGACATAAGCTTCAGTGTTCTCGTGGGAACGATTGGCCTTCGCCCTCCTATACGCTACTTTCCTATTTCGGATAGCCAAAGCGATGTCACGATTGAACCACTTAGGCTGCGTTGAAGCAGGGGTGACCGGTTTTGAGGGTATGGCAGCAGACTGCAGCACCATAAACTCGTCCCGGAATGCACTCCACACTCGCTCAACATCGCCGCCGACCTCTAACCCCATCTCACCTACGCTATCCCTGAGGCTAACAAAGTCCGCCCGCCGGAGATCGAGCTTTCTGCCTCTCGAGTTACTACGCTTCACCCGAGGGACGCACACAAGGAACCTAATCAGACCGTGATCACTCCCGCCCAACGATTCGTCAACGGTGAGGCTAGTGACGAGGTTGTCTTCGGTCGTGAATACTAAGTCTAGAACGCTTTCGCCTCGTGTAGGATCATTGACTCACTGAGTGAGGAAGTTCTCATCAGCAAAATCAACTAGCCTCCTCCCTTCAGCATCAGCAGTCCTGTCTTCCCACTTTATGCCGCGACAGTTGAAGTCTCCTAAAACTACACACACCCTATCACCTAGCAGGCTACTGAGTTCGGTGTACAGGGCTGTATCCTCCTCGAGGAGGATATGCGGAGGTCTGTACACCAAGATTAACCTATAGTTCGTCCCCCCGACGTTCAGATCGACGCCAAGCAGCTCCCGTTCCGATCGGAACTGGCAGTCAACCGGAGTCAACGTGTCCCTGACGTATATTAGTACCCCACCCCCCTCCCCACGGGTGCGGTCTTTGCGAAACATTCTATACCCGGGAATTTCGAACTCCTCAACGTAGTCCCTACGATCAGTATGAATCCAGGACTCGGTGATAGCAACGATATCCTGGTATTCTGATGCTAAGAGCGCCCGTAGCTCGCAAAACTTGTTCCTAATCGACCTAGCATTAAAAAGCATTGCACGGAGGGAGCCTTCCCTATTCTGACCGCCCCCTAGCACGACCCGTTTCCTGAACAGCCAGGGCTGTCGGGAGTTGAAGAGCCCCTCACTAACGAGGGGGCAACTTCCGCAGGAGCCTGAGCCCCCTCCAACGTAGGAGGGGGGTCACCCACCTGTACTTCGACGCACCCTTCAGTTGAAGGTACGTCCGCCACCGGCGGATGGAGAGAGAGGATGGAGAGAGAGAGAGAGAGAGAGAGAGAGAGGATGGAGAGAGAGGATGGAGAGAGAGAGAGAGAGAGAGAGAGGATGGAGAGAGAGGGAGAGAGAGAGGGAGAGAGAGAGAGAGAGAGGATGGAGAGAGGGAGAGAGAGAGGATGGAGAGAGAGAGAGAGGATGGAGAGAGAGAGAGCGTTATCTTCTGCATACTCTATATATATCTATATACAGTATGTCTCTATATATAAATAGATAGAGTGATCGACACAATGATAATGTGGACGTCATTGATGGGGTTAGAGCAATTATGCGCACCAATCCGAACCCACCTCCGCTGCCATAAGGACCGCCCATTTTATACCTAACAGACTAGCTTGGGACGAGACAGAGGCGCGAGACTTATTGTAAGCACTGTACATTGTACAGGTGTATTCATGTTTTCAATTCACGCATTACAACTGAAATCGTTGAAGACACAATGAACAGTGAAGACAAGGTTTATTTCCGATGAAGTTATACATTTTCTGAAAGCTCTAGTGCTACACTATATTAATTTATCTATAAAAATATAAAAACATTCTTTTACATGATATATTTTATTTTTTGCCTAAAAACGTTATTGTTAGACCCAAAAATATCACCTAAAATACAGGTGTTTCACAAAACTGATTAATACGAGTTACACAAAACTAATTTCGAGTACAATAATTCAGGTATTTTGATACTCCAAGCATTAATATACTATGTTGAAAAAAATGAATGCCATGTTAAAATGTTGAATAACCATACAAAGTACTGTGCCTACATGGGTTAATAATAGAGACCTCTGTTCGCATGCCAGCAGAAAGGTTTATCGTTCAGTTATGAAAAACAGGCAAATGTTGGCATGATTACAGTACATATATAATGATGTTGCACTTGAAAATAAAGTTTGAATTGTTAACTGTGTGAAAGGACCGATATTGAAATTTGAAGAACGTTAATTTTGTAAAACAAAAATGAAGTTACTATACGTATATCAGTGTACATAACACAAAATCAACTAAGTCAACCAAAATCAATTAAGCCAACTAAATTTTAACGATCCTTATCTTTATGAAGCAAACTACTAAATAACTTTAAAGCAGAAATCATTACTTAAAATTGGAATCTTCCCACTAAAAGCCTCAACTTGTTTTTCAATTACAAAACTGCATTTAAGTCAGTGCATACTGTATTCCGTGACTCCCGCAATGTCAATTCAATGCGTTATTAGCAATCTACCCCATACTGGGGAATAACTCACGTTGTAACAGCATATATGAAATACACTAATAAAATATTAATGCACAATGCTATAATATGGTTATTCATCTAGCTTATCCAGCGGTGGTTTGTGATGGGTTTGTTCATTCATGCAGTCCTCAGTAGCCTTGTAGACGCATTCCTCTGTGCATGCCATATCATTCATTGCACAACTGCAGTTCTTACTACATTGTCTGCGTCCACGGTATGAGCACAGAAGCTCATCTAATACTTCTGCAGTTGTTGGTCCATCAAATAACTTCAACTTTAATTCATCACCCTCTCTTTGCCACCCATTTCCATCTGGTGAAGACATATCTGGTTTTGCAACGTGAGCCAAGATCCAAATGCGGATCTGAAATGATGCTCTCTTAAAGTGTTGAGGAAAGCTACGATCTGATGGGGGTAGTTTGTGTAATGGTACATTCTTGTCAGCAAGGCAGACTCTCAGAAGATTCAAGTCATTATGTTCTTTATTTACATCCTTTGGATCGTATAAAGCAGCAACAAATATGATAATAAAAACCCACTCTAATAGACAGAGTTATTTCCACAACAGTTTCGATGCCCACTGGCATCCTCTTCGGGTGCCAGTGGGCATCGAAACTGTTGTGGAAATAAACTCTGTCTATTAGAGTGGGTTTTTATTATCATATTTTGACCTTCACGTAGAAAAGTGAAGTTTTTTGTATTTATTTATGAGTAGCAACAAACTGTCGGGCTACATGTTCGGCCTCAACTGTGTTGTCAGTAGCCAAATTACCAAGGAGTGGAATCGAACCTTTTTTCTCCAATGACTCCATGGTTTTCCACATTTTCTTTTTTCCTATGCCACAGAGTGATGGGACGCTATCACATCCTGTCAAAGCATGCATGGCGGGAAGTAGACTAGGAACCACAGGACTTAATTCATTGCATATGCTGTGAACAGGAATATAACGATGGAGATCAGCAGTAGCAGTCACCTTTCCTGTTTCTACCCAGAAAGATGATGTACTTTGCATCTGAGGAAAATAATACACAGCTAGCACGAGAACATCTGTGTCAGGTGACTTGACAACTATGCTTCCTTGGATATTGGCAGCAGAAAATTCCTCATCTGCCTTCATAACATGGAAAAACATCTTCTTCATGTGAGCAAAACAGATCTTCCACTGGTGTCACGCCTTGGCTAGAAATACAGACCGCTTTTTCTCCATCACTGAACCAACCTGAAAGGTAGATCTTATGTTCGTGGTGTGCAGCAAGTTCTGGTGTTCTTGGTGCATGTTCATTTATGTAGTTGCACAAGAAGTCAGTCAATGCTACTTTATTCGATGAGAGAGCCATGAACTTCTGCCATGGCGGAAGTGGGCGTCCGGACATTACCTGATATTGCTTGGCTCCACCTGCAGTTGCTAGCCTTCTGCTCCGTTCTTCAACTTTGATTGAGTCTTTATCTTATAGTCATACTGGTCGAACACATCCATTATAGTGTTGGCTTTATGCGTAGAAGTCAACAGCCGAGTCATGTATCTGTTGGAAACCTCGCCAAATGTAGATGTGTTACTGCTGCCTGTCATTAATTGTAGTTCAACCATGGCATCTGTGATGTAGACACAGGTTGCACTATCAGTAGCTGTTGGAAAAGGACCAACCTCTACCTTGTTCTCCAATATGTGTGTCAACTCAGCCTCATGTATTTTTCTCATTGCACTATCTTCATGAAATAAGCATGTTGGAATGGATATGACTGGCTGCCTCAATACATGGATCATTGTTATATCTGGCCGTACCTGTGAGATTTTAAGTGCTCTACGAAACACCATTTCAGCACTGATATTAACCTGCTTTTTCTTGCCTTGGATCAATACATGTGTAGTTTTAGTCATGTCAGTGAAGGTCTTATTTTTGGATCTAGTCAGAGGACTGTAGAAGCTACGATTACCTCCAGTGGACAAGGTACTCCTAATAAATTCGTACATTTCCTTCTCACTAGCATCGATGGCAGATAATAGCGACTTCTGTACATCTTTGTCAGTAATGACTCCAGTGGAAGTGTTCAACAGTTTCCCATCTGGGTGGACATGTGGCTGAAATGGATTGGTCGTATTGTTTCAAGATGGCTGATCATATTTTTTACATCATCATCATCTCCCTTGAAAGCAGATGGTTTTGCTTGCTCATGTATAGAACATTCTTCAGCAGCTATTCCAGTATGTTCTTTCATACTCTGGGCATATTCTCCTAGTGACGTTATGGTGAGCATCCAGCGAAGAAGGGCTGGTTCTTTTCGAGTGAGCCCAACAACACCCCTATTACCCTTGGCATCTCGTATCACACTTGATTCAGTACCCATGTCACTCCAAATACCATTGAAACGACCTGGTCTCAGACAAACTGCAAACTCACCATCATTGAATGCTTGAGAGACATCTTCAGGAAGTTCCATCATATCAAGGAGATAAATGGGTACCCATCGTGCATAATTAGTACGGTTTGCAGCGAAGAAGTATGGCGTCATTGCAAGTTCTGAGGACAGATGTAATGACCAATTACCTTCATGTTCACTGCGTATGTAGTTCAATAGTATTTGAACTGCATCCAGCAACATTGACCAATATTTAAATGTGGGTGAGTCTGCACTACGTTCTTGTTTGAATTCACTTAGTAGTGGAAGAACATCATGAGTAAGTCGATCCTTCAGTTCACTTGCTACATCTGCAGATTCTTGATCACCGCCATTCTGAATCGCTTTATAGGTATCCTCAATCTGTTGCCACACCTCATCTGGGATATGTCTTTGTTGGTCGGCATCACACCACTTCACAAATTCTGTGAAGAACAGCTGCATCAGTGTCTCATATGAAAGAGTTAGACCACGGACAGATCTGTGAAACTGCTTCCCAGCAAGCATCATTTCAGCTGTGTTTGGGGCATAAGTCTCACTATCCACTAGCAGATCCCTCATGTCATAGATTTCCAATGGCAGCAATGAAGCAGCATGCACTATGGAATCCACCAAGGCGAATTACATGATTGGGAAAGTCGTCTGGTTTGCTCCATTTCACCTGTTAGGCCACTGCATAGAGCTGTTGGTCCATAGTTTGGACTGTACTGAGTTGTCCTATTGCTTTTGTCATTTCATGACTTCTGATCATTGTTGTGTAGACAGTTGATGGATCGGCAAGCTTTGCATCTATAACTGGAGCATAAGTGGCAAATGTGCAAGTGAGTTGCACTTTTGTCATCGATGCATTGTATCCAGTCCAGAGGGAACTTTTTCAGTTTTACTGTAGTCAATACATGGAGGAACAGAAAGGTTACCACGCGGAATCGCTCTCAGAAATATCCAAGCAAGATCCGCTACCTGCATGTCTGATCAAGCAATATGTAGTGATTTTACCGTGATCTTCGCATCATCACGGGGAGGTGGCTCTGGTCTTTTCCTGGGCTTTTCATAATGCAGTACATTCTTCAATGCCTTGGCATCATTACAGTCGAGAGACAATGACTTTTCTTGGCCAATCTTCACTCTGTCGACCAGGCCAGTCCCAACTGTATCAATAGCATGTTCCTGAAATACAACACGCGCCATGGAATGAAATGTTCCATTTCCATCAGTGGTTGCACAGTTGATATCAATATTGTCATCACCTTCTTGAATCAGCTTTTCTCCCTGTTGTCGTGAGACTAAGCTATGCGGTATGTATATGCGATTTTGCATTCTTTTAAGCTCATATTTTCCCCGGGCAGTTAAAAAACGTCGAAGATGATCATAGCTTATGGTGAAACCATGGACATGGAGAGTGTCTATTATATCTCGTTTTCCATGATCATGATGGAGTTGCGCTAGAAGTCCTAGATGAAGGAGGGTTATAATATTGCTATCACTGCTATGAATAGCACTTTCTACAAAAGCTAAGACTCTACGTTGTAATTTTTCTGCTGACTGGTAATTTGAATCACACGATTCAAATGCCTCTTTGCTCAGCATCCAGAGAAACGCCTTCTGTAAAAGTGCCGGAACAAATTCTGCAGATGTTTTCAGGTCGATTTCAGCAGCTGTGTAGTACTCAGTTGGCTTTTCAACTTGTGCTATTTCTTGTCTAAGCATACCAATGGCAGAATGAAGTAAGCTTTCTGCAATCACTGAAACATTTGATTGTTCTTCAGCAGAACCAAGTGTCGTCTCATTAAAGTTGAAATCTTCCTTCAGTTGAACAAAGGCTCTGACAGCATCTCCTAAGCTGACACTGCTACTGACAACAATGCTTGACTTGGACTGTCCTCGCTAGGAATGAATAACAATGTTATCACCATAATGCTTCAGGAGACGGCGCTGAAGTTTTTCTGCACGGTATGCTTGGGTATCAATGTGGTCAGGTAACAGCTGTTGGAATTTGTCTAGCAGGGTTTTCAACTTATAAGCTTTTTCTTGTTGTAGATTAACATCTATTTCTTCTACTAGTGTCATAAATGCCTTCTCATATATGTTCTCTCCTTCTTCCATTTTCCTTGAAGCACTCTCGGGCTAACTTTAGAGTGGATCTTAGGGTCTTTGTTAGCCTTAGCTTCTGTAGATCTGTAGATGTTATGCTTGCTTGTATAGCTTGCCATGCAGGATTTGTGGTAAACAGCATCAGCTGCAATGAGGTCTCCTTTAATTTTGGCAAGCATAGAAATGTCTTTCCGAGTTTGTGCTGCTTGATAGAGATTACTCTGACACGTAGTTGTTTGTACCTTATGTATGCTGTCCCTCTTTCGCGGGTTGCATATTAGATACATTAAAGAATCTGTAAGCTTGGATGTTTGAGCTCGTGTGCGAACACTTTGTTCTTCAGTACCATGTGATGCAGAATCATGCGTGCTACATTTTGTACTAACATGAGAAATGTTTTTCTTACTTGTAAATGATTGATAACAGCTACGATGATATGTAACAGACATACTGTACTATGTAATTTTGTAAGGTTATCAAACTCAGATTCAAGTCTTTGTAAAAGGTCATCCTGCCGTAACAATGATGTTGACAATAATGTTTCAATACCCACTTTTGTGGGTACAACCAGTTTTTCTTTGCGACTCTGCTGACATATAACGCATTCCTCCCAATTTGTTGACAGCCTGTTTCTTCGCCTGTACAAATTTTAATGGACTCGAGTCAGGTTCTGCCATGCTTGATATAGCTGATCGTCTGAAATAAAAATAACAATAATTAAACTGTGGTTTTCAACAATACCACACATTTGTACAATATTTGTCACAGCACACATTTGTCTTATTCTAATATTGTGATAATAAAAGGAGGAATTAAATTTAAAACTGGACCTAACCTATAACAATACATGATTTTATTACGTTTTACTATAATGTGATAATTCAATTGTGTATCTAGATAGTAAACACTTATAATAAACAGTATTGGTTGATTAGTTAACAGTATTTCAGTTCGAAACTAAAACAAATTATCATCTGGATAAAGTTTCAGGTATTTTCAAGGTGTTTGTTTATATTGGCGATTCCATGGCAATCGCACATCAAAAACTGAGGACAACACTTAAAAATGTGCTCACTGAACACTAAGGACTAATAAAAAACATATTAGGCCGCTCGCCTAATATAATCAGTTTGCTTGTTATGTACACAAAAAACATTCATAATAAAATACTGAGTAAACAGGGGGGGGGTCCCATATACCACTCCTTCTCCGGGGCCCGGGACAGCTCTCGGAGGCCCTGGTCTCGACTACAATCTCTGAAACTCTATTCCCTGGAAAGAAGACACGAGCAGTACACAATGATATACTCTATGCAAGGAAAATACTCAAGGGTTGTGACCCAAACCTTAGAAATGAAATAGAAACACACTGGAATGAGAGAAGAGGTAGATTCTGCATTGTCCCAACTGCGGTGAGAAAAGGAGCATAGAAAATACCCTCAGAATACGAGGCCCCAAACTTTTCAATGTATTGCCAAAAGAACTGAGGAACCTCCAGTACACAAACTGTCTCCTTTCAAATGTGCTCCATTAGTTGCCAAGCATTCCAGTGTTCTCGCTTGTAAGTTCTGCATCACTTTAGCAAGAGTGTGCGGTGGTATGGCCTGTATCTCATTTGTGATGGCGGCCTTCAATTCTTGCAAGGTCGTTGGGTTATTTCTGTAGACCCTACTCTTTAAATATCCCCAGAGATAATAATCTAAGGGAGAAAAATCCGGAGACCTTGCGGGCCATTCAACGTCTCCAAATCTTGAGATTAACTCGCCTGGAAACGTTTGACGCAAAACTGCCATGCAGTTCCTCGTGGTATGGCAGGTAGCTCCGTCTTGTTGGAACCAGTGGTTTTCTAGACAAAGATCTCTTAATTTAGGAATAAGGAAATCGGTCAACATTTTTTCGTAGCGATCACCATTTACAGTGACCGTGTTTCCGGTGGAATCCTCGAAAAAGTACGGCCCTATGATCTGAGATGCAGTAAGACCACACCAAACAGTTACACGCTGACTATGCAACGGGACTTCGGTAATATTCAATGGATTTTCTGTTGCCCAGAAACGACAATTTTGTTTGTTTTACAGTTCCATTCAAGTGAAAATGGGCTTCGTCTGACATAATCAAAGTTGCTAGAAAATTGGTGGTGTCATTTACCTTCTGTTGGATCCATTGACAGAATTGTCGTCTTCGTGCGAAATCTCCATCGTTTAGTTGTTGCACTGTTTGAATTTTATATGGAAAGAGCATTAAATTTTGCTTGAATATACGGTGTGTTATTCCATATCCAACTCCTAACAGCTGAGAAGCACGTCTGATGCTTATGTTAGGATTATCCTGTACAATTTCATGAGTTTTGTTAATGATCTCGTCTATCCTTGCTGTGCACACTCTTCCAGTTGGTTTTCTTTTTGCAATGCTGCCAGTTAGGGAAAAATTTCTGACACACTAACGGATTACTTTCTTAGAAGGTGATTTTGACATCTGAAAATTTGTCTTGAAAGATCTTTGAGCTGAAACTACACTTCTTCCATGCTCATAATATTGCTCAGTTATGAAACGCAGCTGTTCCACAGTCCATGCAGTCATCTTGAAGGGTTAGTTTTAACTAACACTTTTATTTTGTTTTGTATCTTATCTTGTCTTGTATTGTCAAAACCTATACAATCCTGTACAAACTTGTAACTATCCTCTTTCGAATGATGCGTATGATTTTATAAAAGGACTTATACTTTAAGAGTTACAGGGGTTTCTTTTGGGTCCCATTTCTCTGGATCACCCTTTAATATATATATATATATACACAAACTCAGAATGGTTCCTGAGAACATTATATGTTAAACACAGACCGTGCATGGAACAAGGAACTCTTCTGGGAAAATTAAATCCACTATAGTCCGAATAAGTAATGGTAAATGACAAATACCATAGTTTTTTTCCTTTTTCATGATTTTAGCCCGACGTGGGCAACGGGTCTCTCGCAAAGAGATCCCATAAATATAGCTTCCCTCACCAGCTATCTGCAAAGCAGACAGGATCCAGCTTTGGGACGTGGATCTAGGGTTTAAAGCAAACCTAGATCCCTACACTCAGAACTCTATATAGTAAAAGACTCGTTGCATTCACGTCGTGTTGAATAAATCAAAGAAAAAGGGGGTAACTATTGTATTTTTAGCCAAAAAAACCAAAACTTAAACCTCAACCGGGACATTGAGCGTCCACTTTTCAAGGCACGAAACACGTGCGAGAGACCCGTTGCCCACGTCGGGCTAAAATCATGAAAAAGGAAAAAACTATGGTATTTGTCATTTACCATTACTTATTCGGACTATAGTGGATTTAATTTTCCCAGAAGAGTTCCTTGTTCCATGCACGGTCTGTGTTTAACATATAATGTTCTCAGGGAACCATTCTGAGTTTGTGTATACTAAACGGACGTTTCGTGCCTTGAAAAGTGGACGCTCAATGTCCCGGTTGAGGTTTAAGTTTTGGTTTTTTTTGGCTAAAAATACAATAGTTACCCCCTTTTTCTTTGATTTATTCAACACGACGTGAATGCAACGAGTCTTTTACTTATATAGAGGTTCTGAGTGTAGGGATCTAGGTTTGCTTTAAACCCTAGATCCACGTCCCAAAGCTGGATCCTGTCTGCTTTGCAGATAGCTGGTGAGGGAAGCTATATTTATGGGATCTCTTTGCGAGAGACCCGTTGCCCACGTCGGGCTAAAATCATGAAAAAGGAAAAAAACTATGGTATTTGTCATTTACCATTACTTATTCGGACTATAGTGGATTTAATTTTCCCAGAAGAGTTCCTTGTTCCATGCACGGTCTGTGTTTAACATATAATGTTCTCAGGGAACCATTCTGAGTTTGTGTATACTAAACGGACGTGTTTCGTGCCTTGAAAAGTGGACGCTCAATGTCCCGGTTGAGGTTTAAGTTTTGGTTTTTTTGGCTAAAAATACAATAGTTACCCCCTTTTTCTTTGATTTATTCAACACGACGTGAATGCAACGAGTCTTTTACTTATATAGAGGTTCTGAGTGTAGGGATCTAGGTTTGCTTTAAACCCTAGATCCACGTCCCAAAGCTGGATCCTGTCTGCTTTGCAGATAGCTGGTGAGGGAAGCTATATTTATGGGATCTCTTTGCGAGAGACCCGTTGCCCACGTCGGGCTAAAATCATGAAAAAGGAAAAAAACTATGGTATTTGTCATTTACCATTACTTATTCGGACTATAGTGGATTTAATTTTCCCAGAAGAGTTCCTTGTTCCATGCACGGTCTGTGTTTAACATATATATATATATATATATATATACACACAGGGTGAGTCACAACAAAATGTCATAACTTCGGAAGCTTATAGCTGAGGTCATTCCCAGTCAAAAACTACATATGAACATAGTTCCAATTCTTAACGTTTATGGAGCTGTGGATGTTCGAATTTCAAGCATGCGCAATTATTGCGCATGGATGACCTTGAACTGAATTGACAGTTACTTACCGAACCGAACTAACTACGCAGTAGAGTGTTGTTTCACAGCGTGCAGTTGATGTTTTGTGCGTTCAGTATGCCTTTTATGTTTTCAAATGCCGAATATGCCGATATGGTGTATGTTTACGGATTTTGCGATGGAAATACTACTGCTGCTGTCGCTGAATACCAGCGACGTTTTCCAAATCGAAGAATTCCGGATCAACGAGTGTTTAGCAACGTTTTCTGGAGATTGCGAGAGAGCAGTTCATTTCCTAGCGTTACTGCTTTATCTGAGCGTCCGGTACAACAAGATGTGGCTGAACAAGAAAACATTATTCAGAGGGTAAAGTGGCGTCCTCATGTTGGTACGCGAAGGATTTCCACACGTCTTAGAGTTCCTCAAACGAGAGTATGTAGAACGTTACACGAAGAAGGCATGTATCCATACCACGTACAGCGCGTTCAGCACCTCCAACCTGGGGATCGCGCCTAACGGCTAGAATTTTGCAATTAGCTCAATGCCGATCGACAATTGCATCGATACATCTTGTTCTGTGATGAAGCTCAATTTACCCGCGACGGTAATATTCGCAATTCACATTTGTGGTCAGAAATGAATCCTCATGCCATTCCATTGTGGAAAGTAATTTTGAACATCGGTTTAGTGTCACTGTGTGGTGTGGTATTTCTACGGTCAGCTGATTGGTCCGTTTATCTTCGAAGGTGGTCTTACAGGTGACATTTATCTACGATTTCTGCAAGACGAACTGCCACCACTGTTAGAAGATGTACCTTTGGCAACACGATTGTGTATGTACTTCCAACAAGACGGAGCACCTCCCCATTTTAGCCGTGCAGTGAGAACGCATCTCGATGATCGCTTCCTTCGTCGATGGATCGGTCGTGGTGGTGCACAAAATTGGCCACCCAGATCTCCAGACCTAACCGTTCTAGATTTTTATCTGTTGGGGGGGGCATGAAAGAGCTGGTGTACCAGAGAAAAGTGGAAACACGAAATGCATTGCTCCGTCGCATTTTGGATGCTGCAGCCCTCATAAAGGACAATCGTAATGAACTAATGCGAGCTACATGCGCGATTCACAGACGAGCCGCGATGTATATTGAGGCCGAGGGTAGTCATTTTGAACAGTTATTGTTAATTCACGAATAAAAACTTTAGCAGCTATTTGTTCGCTTATTCTTATTTTTAAACATTTAAACATCCATAGCTCCATAACCGCTAAGAATCGGACTTATGTTCATGTAAATTTTTTGACTGGGAATGACCTCAGCTAAAAGTTCCCGAAGTTATGACATTTCGTCGTGACTCACCCGGTATGTGTGTGTGTGTGTGTGTGTGTGTGTGTGTGTGTGTGTGTGTGTGTAAAGCCATCGGAAGCAGTCAGGCCAGTCAAGCTTTGGCCTGACCAATTTTCAGCTAAGCCATAGGGTTTGTTCCTTGGTTCTGCTATTTTATTGGTCCAACTTTTTAAAAAATACATGCTTTCATTGGCTCTAGACCTACACTGAACCTACATTGAACCTTACTTGTGCAGATAGCATCAGAAGATGCAAAGTAATGAAAGCTGCACTTCATACAGCATGTGAGATTACAAAATTGATCAAAAAATCTCCGAAGAGGGATGTTGAATTTCAGAAGTTGCAGAAGGGCATGACAGCAGATGAAAAGCAGTATTCCAGCCTAAGACTTCTGTGTACTACCAGATGGACTGTACTTGCAGAAGCTCTAGAGAGTATTATCAGTAACTATGACACCTTGAAAGAACTCTGGACCTGGTCTCTTGACAAATGTCAAGATACTGAAATGAAGGCGCGTATTCGTGGGGTACAAAATCACATGAATCAGTTTGACTTCTTTTTTGCGTTGGTACTCGGCCAGTGCTTACTCCTGCATGCAGACAGTCTGGGTAAAACCCTTCAATCTGCAACTCTTTCAACAGCTGAAGCACAAGCTATTGCTGGTATGACTGTTAAAACTCTTCAAAATATGCACAATGATGAAGGGTTTAGCCTTTTCTGGAAGAAAGTTCTGTCACTAGGTGCTTCCAACCAGGTAGATGAACCTTCACTTTCTCGATTTAGAAGAGTTCCAGCTAGGCTAGAAGAGGGTCACCAGAAGGTCACCAAGCTCCTGAAGATCTTTACAGAAAGACATATTATGAAGCTCTGAACCTCATTATAATTTCCATAACTGACAGGTTCGACCAAACAGACTACAAAATATATGTCCAGTGTGAAGAGTTGCTTCTCAAGGCTGCAAAAGGACAGACGTTCACAGCAGAATTAGAGTGCAACCTCATTCTATGGCTCAGACTTCCTTCCTGCAAGACTACATACACATCTAACAACCTTCAGTACCAACTTTGTTCACGGGTACACTTGAACAGATAACCCTACGTGATGTATGATAGTTACATACTTGCAATCACTGACACCTGGTCAGCAATCTCTTATCTCCTATGTGATCACATTAGCAAAGTTAATTATAATTATGCCAGCCACCAATGCCAGTGGTGAACGTTCGCTTAATAGTCTCAGGCGTATCAAAACTTATCCGAGATCAACCATGACTCATAAAAGGCTAATCCATTTAATGTTATTGCATGTACATAAAAAAAGGTGTAACCAGTTAGATTTAGTTGATGTTGCCAATGGATTTGTTTAGAGTTCTGAACATGGGTTATCCTTGTTTGGTAGATTTAACACACTGGACTTTGCCAAGACCAAAGTTCTGGTACGATCCAAGGCTACAATGACTAAACTGGAAATGAAACATGATGATATTGACAAGAAATCAGTGTAATACCTAATACTTTTTGTCCAAATATATGCAATTTGCAAACTCACCTAAAGTGTTTGAGTATCGTGCGGTCATGAGATGTGATAAATTTCAAACTACTTTTGTTGTTTGTTGTAAGTATTGTTTTTAGTGAGTGTGAAATAAATGTACAATTGCATCAGAATCCAAAATTTTTCACTTGAATTTTAATATTTTTCCCCAAGTTGGTTTTATCAATGTTAAAGTGCTTCCGACGGGCCTGGTGTGTGCGTCACGCGGGGCCCAGTTCCCGCGCGCAAAAATGGACATAAATCACCGTGAAACACTAAGCAAATTGGGTCCCAATCGAAGGAATGTCTGCACTGAGTTCGGTAGGTATGATGCAGATAACTCGCAGGAAAATTAGCTTACTCCATAGTTTCTCTCACTGTCGCTACTTTGGTATGCACTACAGGCGTGTCACGGATAAATTTTCACAGCACAAAATTAATGTCACGAGTTCACATTACTTTGTATTTGTTATGTTAATATATTAAAGTAATAAAGTTATCTACTCAATGTTAGGTTGGAACGGATAAGAAAAATATATAAATCACTTCTTAGTTTTATTAATGAAATTATTAATTGATTAAAAATTTAAATGACGGTAATTCAAGTATTTTTAATTGATCTGAATTTTCTTTCTTTGATCAGAAGTGAACTCTTGTCTTTTCTTTCTTTAAAAATTTTTATAACAAAATTTAATTACAAAAAAAAGGCATGAGGCGTTTATAAAAGCAAGGTAAATAATCACAGTTTATGACTTCACAAGTGCGGAGCAAAAACAGTAAATTAAATGACTGGTAGCTATGAAGCTAAAACAGGGTAGTATACTGTAAGTTAACTGTAATATCTGTACCAAGGACTGTTAGTTAATCCATATATATACACCTTACCTTTGTTTAACCTTTGGTTGGCGTCCGCCCGAATTGTTCATTCTGACGAATGTCAAGCTTTTCACTCCACCTTAGACCTACAGTTTAACGTGGAATCCGAACTATGCTCCACCAGCAGTCCAGCGCCTTGGCCATTCAGGGTACCCATTTATCTACCAACCACTTTCTTTATTGTGTGGAAGGATGAACAGCTGGGTTTTGCTGCGCGCCGCCTGCTATCACCGGGTCTCGATCGCGGGGCCGATGGATTCGTAGTCAGCGACGCTAACCGCTACACCACCGAGGCGCATATTATATATATATATATATATATATATATATATATATATGTATATATATATATACTGTGTATATATATATAATATAACCACTACTCAAACCAACTATATTCAGAACCTCAATCCCATTATGAAACGGACATGTTATGTGCCTTGAAAAGTGGACGCTGAATTTTGCCAGTTGAGGTTTAAGTTTTGGTTTTTGGCTAAAAATACAATAGTTACCCCTTTTTCTTTGATGTATTCAATCCGACGTGAATGCAACGAGTCTTTTGCTAATACACTATTGAGGTTCTGAATATAGTTGGGCTGGGATGCTTTAAACCCTGATCCTGTCCCAAAGCTGGATCCTATCTGCTTTGCTGATAGCTGGTGAGGGAAGCTATAATTTTGGGGCCTCTTTGCGAGTGATTGCCCACGTCGTGCTAACATCGTGAAAAAGATAAAACTATAGTGTTTGTCATTTAGTATTACTAATTCGGACTATAGTGGATTTAATTTTCCCATGCACGGTCTGTATTTATCATATATGATGCAAACCCACAAAGAAAAAGAAAAATGATTCCAAGGCCTTTCGTGTATTCAGAAGTACATCTCGTTACGAAAATGACTGAATACACGAAAGGCCTTGGAATCATTTTTCTTTTTCCTTGTGGGTTTGCATCATTCATTCATTTCACGTGTTTAATTGTGAAATTCATCATCATCATATATATATATATATATATTATACAGTGGCGACTGGCGTATAGGAGCGATGGAGCGGTCGCTCCCCCTTACTTGAAACGATAAATATTAATTTAACAGATAAAAAATATATTAATTTTAAGATATTAAAATAAATATTCTTGAAATATATTTTAAAAATTCATGTGGCATATCATGATTCATGAGGCATTTTGAGTAAGCCTTCATACAGTACATAATATTCTAAACTTATAGCATAGCTTCAAACAGCGATACAAAATAATATAGCAGCCGAATGGAGCGATAGATTTTTCGCTCAAGTAAATATAAATTATATTTTACTGTTGTAATGAAAATATAAGTACAATCGCGAATTTTTTTTATAACAACAACTTTATTTTTACTAATAGTTACTTCAGTAATAATGATATAAGCCATTTATATGTATTTTATTGAAATTATTACTTATTTGTAATTAACTAGAATTGTACGTCTGGCATAGCCGCATATGTTAATACAAGTACTCTTGTGAGCGGCAGTTGGATTCGCGCTAGCCTATTGTGAGTCCGTGTTGTCGTACAATTTTATGAAATCGCACCCCCATACATTTATACCACGAGTCGCCACTGTATATATATATATATATATATATATATATATATATATACAGGGTGAGTCAAAAGTCTTCATACATAGGCAAAATGGTCATGATAAATAAATGATTATTTATTTTTTATTTTTTTGCAGGTGATGTGCTAAGATGCCTTTGTCCCAAGAAGAGCGTATAGAGATCATTCTTCTGGCAGGATCAGGAAGCTGTCGCAAGGTTGCCGAGGATTTTAACAGGAGACACGCCCCCGGCACGCACATCACACACGACACCGTTGCCAAACTCATTGAGAAGTTCAAGAAGACTGGAAATGTTGCAGACCAACCGAGAAGTGGCCATCCACGAACAGCCACCGATGAAGACACAGCGACCATGGTACTGGCAGCGTTCGCAAAGAGTACCCAAAAAAGCACTCAACGGATGTCTGCAGAATGCGGTGTCAGCAAAGGAGTATCGCCCGCATTATGAAAGAGCACAGATGGCATCCATACAAAATGCAAATGTTGCAGTATCTTAGCGAAGACGACCCGGACAGGCGGCTGGAATTCTGTGAATGGGCAAGAACAAAAGTGGACGAAGACACGGAGTTCTCGGCTGCCATCCTGTTTTCAGATGAAGCCAACTTTTATGTTCATGGTGACGTTAATCGTCAAAACGTACGTTATCGGAGTGATGACAACCCGCACTGGATGAGTCCCTCAAAGACGCAAGGCGCTGGAAAAGTGATATGGGGCAACACAATTGTTGGCCCTTTTTTCATTGACACCAATCGAATGCCGAAATGTATCTAAACATGCTGCAAGACACAGTCATGCCGTCCCTGCTGAACGAGGACGGGGGATTTCCAGCGTACTTTCAGCAAGACGGGGCGCCACCCCATTACGGTATCTGCATGCGCCAGTGGCTGGATCAGCAGTTTCCGGGTCACTGGATTGGCCGCCGTGGTCCCGTGGAGTGGCCTCCGAGGTCCCCAAACCTCACCCCCCCCTTGATTTTTACTTGTGGGGGCACTTGAAGGCCATGGTGTACCAGGTGAAAATACAAAACACGGACCACCTAAAGGAACGCATTCGTGATGCGTGTGCACGCATAACACCAGACGTATATATATATATATATATATATATATATATATATATATATATATATATATGTATATATATATATATATATATATATATATATATATATATATATATATATGTGTGTGTGTGTGTGTGTGTGTGTGTGTGTGTATATATCTGTATTTGTGCTGTACGTTTCTTAGTTTTTATTTTTTATCTCCTTTTCTTAACTCTATGATTAAAACTTTGAGTACTCTTAGATCTGTGAATTAAGTCAGTGAGTCTCAAAATACAATAAATAGCAACAATGTGTCAGTGGAGACCTTCTTAAACAAGCGACTCAGTAACAGAAACATATCTATTTTGAACTTAAATATCAGAAGCCTTCCAAATCACTTTGATGAGTTGACGGCCAATCTAAAATTGTTACATTATAAATTCACATGTATCATATTGACCGAGACCTGGTTAAATGATAATAATTCGTCATTTTTTAATATAGCGGGCTACACGAGCCACCACATACAGTATATAGAAATAATAACAGAGGCGGCGGAGTAAGCATTTATATAGACACTAATCATGAAAGTAAAGGTGCTGAGCAATTGACAGGCATAAATGATCATTCTGAAACCCTAGCAGTTGAGGTGTATATAAATAATATTTCCTCTTCAATATTAGGCATCTACTGACCACCAAAGGGTAACTTGCCAACGTTTATTGCGAGCAGAGATACAACTTTAACTTCTAATCATGTCAACAATAACTGCGTCATTGTGGGAGATTTAAATGTTGATCTCACTAAAATAAACTAATAATAATGCTAACTTCTTCTACAATCTCGTTACCGCAAATGGTCTTAATTTAACTATAACTAAGCCAACAAGACAACATAGTACCATAGAGAACTCCACTTTATTAGACCAAATTTGGGTGCGATCTTCCCTTGACTGTACGTCAGGTATACTCCTATTACACATTGCGGACCATCTGCCCGCATACACAATGCTAATTAGCAGTGGCGACTGGCGTATAGGAGCGATGGAGCGGTCGCTCCCCCTTACTTGAAACGATAAATATTAATTTAACAGATAAAAAATATATTAATTTTAAGATATTAAAATAAATATTCTTGAAATATATTTTAAAAATTCATGTGGCATATCATGATTCATGAGGCATTTTGAGTAAGCCTTCATACAGTACATAATATTCTAAACTTATAGCATAGCTTCAAACAGCGATACAAAATAATATAGCAGCCGAATGGAGCGATAGATTTTTCGCTCAAGTAAATATAAATTATATTTTACTGTTGTATGAAAATATAAGTACCAATCGCGAATTTTTTTTTATAACAACAACTTTATTTTTACTAATAGTTACTTCAGTAATAATGATATAAGCCATTTATATGTATTTTATTGAAATTATTACTTATTTGTAATTAACTAGAATTGTACGTCTGGCATAGCCGCATATGTTAATACAAGTACTCTTGTGAGCGGCAGTTGGATTCGCGCTAGCCTATTGTGAGTCCGTGTTGTCGTACAATTTTATGAAATCGCACCCCCATACATTTATACCACGAGTCGCCACTGCTAATTAGCCATATATAAATAGAGGAGAAAATAAAAATTGTGTATAGACCCTACACCTATAATAATAAATTTAAATTTATCAGAGAGATATCAAGTTTTGACTGGTCGATAATAACTGAAAGTAACTGTGAAATAGAAACAAAATTTCAAACATTCTCAAATACACTGATGGGTATATTTAATACTAATTTTTTTATAAAGTCGAAACTCGTGGCAAAAAAAAAAAATTATAACCAGTGGATCATTCCAACCGTCACTGTAAGCATAAACCGTAAACATTCTTTGGTACTTGTGGGTTATCTGTCGCCACTTTTTAATTTAATTTTCCAACTTTTTCACAAATACAGATGTGTGTTATCATGTTGCCATTTTTACAAAAATGTTTTTACGCCTCGTGAACAGGCTCTCATCGATCTCAACCACTATTCCTTCTAACCTAACCTAACCTAACCTAATCTAACCTAACCTCACACTAACCTAACCTAACCTAACCACACACTAACCTAGTGTGTGGTTGACAGAGTTAGAGACGAAGTGGATAGGGTTGACGTTGCTTCCCGTCACTCAATGTTGGTGACGATGGTAGGAGGCAACGACTCGTATAGGCCAGATACGAGAGTGCCTGACCTTTTGGAGAGATATAGGGGGTTAATTAGGTCCCTGAAGGCGAGGTCAGATAGGTCTTTAGTTCTAGGTATTACCCCTAGGCACGGTTTGGGTCTTAGAATTACGTCTAAAACAATATTTTTGAATAACAAATTAGAAGAGATTTGTGCTGAGGAAAGTGTACCCTTCGTAAAGCTGTGGTCCGAATTCAATGATCCTAGCCTTTTTATAAAAGATGGGGTGCATTTTAATGAAATAGGTAATGCTAGGCTAGGTAGGTTAATAGACGAAAACGTGCGAAAGCTGTATAGGTCGAAGCCTTCTTTAAACGTTGTGGGTCCGGGAAACGCGGGCCCGACGTGATAAATAGTTTAAAACGGGCCCGTGGTAAAAAATAACTTAAACGTCTTTTATTGCAACGCGCGTAGTATTAGAAATAAATTAAATGAATTTAAGGCGGTAATTTATTCCGGCAACTATGATATAGTTGCTATCACTGAAACTTGGTTAATACCGTGACTCGGGACTTGTTGGGGGAACTTGATATACCGGGTTTTAAAATCTTTACTAATGATAGGTTACATAGATTTGGAGGCGGCGTTTTGCTGTACATTCGTAATTCCTTAGGGCTATCGATGTTAAGTTAGATTTTCCGGCAGCAATTAATGCGATCTGTGTTGAAGTTAGGGCGCGTAGTATTAGTTTTAATTTTGTCGTTGTTTATAGACCTCCCGTTCAACCCCTCGATATAGATACTAGATTTTACTCACTTCTTGGTAATTTTATTGACAATCGGAATAGTATAATTGTCGGAGACTTTAACTGTCCTAATGTTAATTACGAGAATTTTACGGGTAACGAAGAGAGTTTGAGACTGGTTGAGTTTATGGACGATAACTTTTTACGACAGATAGTTACCCAACCAACGCGCGGTGATAATATCTTAGATTTGGTGATGACGAACGGCGAGAATATAGTCGAAAGTTTAGAAGTAGGCGAGAGTTTAGGATGTAGCGATCATCAAATTCTTAGGTTTAAGTTATTGATAGAAAACACACAGGATAGTAACGTAATAGAAGTCCCTGATTTTCGTAGGGCTAATTTTGATAGTTTTGCTGATAGGATGAGAGTAGTGGACTGGGATAACTTATTTATGGGTAATGATACGAATTTGCGTTGGGTGGCGTTTAAAGAAAGTTTTAGGAATATTGAAAGGGAGTTTATTCCTCGTAGGCCCAAGCGCGTTAGAAATCGTGGTAGGCCGAAGTGGTGGACTAGGGAAGTAGGCGAGTTCATAAACGAGCGTAATAGAGCGTATAGACTTAACAAGCGCAATGGCCAGGTAGCTAACTTTAATAGATATATCGAGCTTAGACGTCAGGTTAAAAGATCAGTTAGGAATGCCAAGCGTAATTTAGAGATAGTTATAGCTGCGGATAGTAAACATAATCCAAAAAAGTTTTTTGAATACGTAAATAATCGTAAGCCGGTAAAGGATAACATAGGCCCTCTATTGGATGTAAATGGCGCTTTGGCTTCTGACGCTCAGGCGATGGCGGGTATTTTCAATAACTTTTTTGCGACAGTTTTTACCCTAGAGGACGTAAATAATGTCCCCGACGTTGACGATATCGTTCCATTTAGTAGCGAGACTATTTTAGATGAAATAACTGTTTACGAGGCTGAGATTGCGCATTATATCGATAGGCTAAAAGTTAGCAAGGCTCCAGGCCCTGACGCTTTTTATCCTAGACATTTGAAAGATTTGAAAGACGTTATCGTAGGCCCCTTAGCGAAGATTTTTAATCAGTCACTCGAAACGGGGATTATTCTTGAAGACTTCAAATTAGCTAACGTCACGCCTATTTTTAAAAAAGGCGACCGCGCGGTAGCTAGCAATTATAGGCCCATTAGCTTAACGTCAATTGTCGGTAAACTTTTGGAATCCGTAGTTAGGGATCGTATTATCGATCACTTAGAAAGTAGGGGTTTGATTAATAGTAGTCAGCACGGGTTTCGACGCCATAGGTCTTGTTTAACAAATTTGTTAGAATTTTATAACGAAATAGTGCGCGAATACGATAGGCATAGGGCAGCTGACGTTATTTATTTAGATTTTAAAAAGGCGTTCGATACAGTTCCGCATAGGAGACTAATTGCGAAGGTTAAAGCGCACGGTATCCGCGGTCAGGTAGCTAACTGGTTAGAAGAATGGCTTCGTGCTAGGAGGCAGAGGGTCGTAGTTAATGGTAGTGAATCGGGGTGGTTAGAGGTAGGTAGTGGTGTCCCACAGGGTTCAGTGTTAGGCCCATTGTTATTCGTAATTTACATTAACGACATAGATGTAGGATTGATTAGTAACGTGTCAAAATTCGCGGACGATACTAAAATAGGCGGTAAGGTTGTTAACGAGGACGATAGAAATAGGATCCAAGACGATGTAGATAGGATTATGGAGTGGACGGATAAGTGGCAGATGCAATTTAACGTAGATAAATGTAAAGTTTTGCATATAGGTTCTCGCAACAATAATTACGTGTACACGATGGATGATAGGGATTTAGCGAGCGTTGACGAGGAAGTAGATTTAGGCGTACGCGTAACTAAAGATTTAAAGGTTAGGAACCAGTGCCTGGAGTCTTGCGCAAAAGCTAATAGGATGTTAGGCTTCATAGCGCGTAATTTCGAATTTAAATCGAAGGATATTATATTGCCCCTTTACAAGTCCCTAGTCAGGCCTCATTTGGAATATGCCGTTCAGTTTTGGTGCCCGTACTTGCGTGAGGATATTGATAGGTTAGAAAGGGTTCAGCGTCGTGCCACGAAACTTATTCCGGCATTGCGCAATAAGCCTTATGAAGATAGGATTAAAGTGTTAGACTTGTATTCACTCGAAACTAGGAGATTAAGGGGGGAGCTTATTGAAGTTTTCAAAATCGTTAATAACATCGATAACGTAAATTTTGACAAATTGTTCACTTTCGATAATAGTAATACTCGCAATAACGGATTCAAGTTGCGTGGCAGACGTTTCATTACTAATATCGCTAAAAACTTCTTTACGTTTAAAGTAATTGATAAATGGAATAATCTTCCCGCGTCAGTCGTTCATTCTACCAGCGTTAATGTGTTTAAGAACCGTCTTGACAGACATTTTAAAAATATTAACGTTGTTTAAAATTAAAAAAGAAAGTTAACAACAGGAGCTCTGGTGGTGGTGCTCGAGGATGAGTCTGTTGACGATGAATGCCAGCTTGTGACATGCCAGCGTGATGCCAGCAATAAAAAAAAAAAAAAATTAGACTAACACGAATGTAGATGTAGCTCATAGCGTAAACTAACCCACTTTTTGTTTAACTTTACCTACTTTTTTTTTTTTCTTATCCTCCTTACTTTGCATGTCTCTAACTCTTTTCTTGCATGTTTGTAGTTTGCATGGTATGACAGTGAGTTAAGACTGTGTTTGCATGGTTTGTAAGCGTTCTTATTTTACTTCTTTTCATCTTTCACCCCTCTCCTATATTCTCCGACTATTTTTCTGACTTGTCGGCAGTGGCCGGCGGATGATGATGGTGAGACTTTTTCCCTCTTTTTCTGAATGAATGTTAACCCACGAATGATAGGTGTTGCTCCTTCCTTAACCCCTTATTCTCCTCTCTTCTCTTAACCCCCTACTCTCTCCTTTCTCTCGGGCTAGCCTTAGAGTGGATCTTAGGGTCTTTGTTAGCCTTAGCTTCTGTAGATCTGTAGAACCTAACTAAAAAATAAATGACCCCTTAGGTTAGATTAGGTTAGGTTAGGTTAGGTTAGAAGGAATAGTGGTTGAGATCGATGAGAGCCTGTTCACGAGGCGTAAAAACATTTTTGTAAAAATGGCAACATGATAACACACATCTGTATTTGTGAAAAAGTTGGAAAATTAAATTAAAAAGTGGCGACAGATAACCCACAAGTACCCATTCTTTCTATAAGCTATGGAAGAATGCTGTCATCAATGAACAAACATATAAAAATTGTTGTAACAAACTAAATTCGCTCACAAACACCGCAAAAGCGGACCATTATCGTTCTAAACCTACCGAACAAAAATATAATCCTAAAAGATTATGGAATACTCTAAAGGTTTTTAGTTAACGCCAAAAAATAAAAAACCAATCCCGTAAATTCGTTAACACAGGGTGGAATTTCCTACAGTGATCCCAAAGACATGGCCACTTTATTAAACAATTTCTTTTCGAAAATAGGAAGCAATACGGCAGCAGCCATTCTAGAATCAGATGATAGTCACTAACAGCAATATATGCCACAACCCATACCAAATACTTTCTTCTTTGAACCAAGCCTGCCAAACGAATCATCAGCTACATCGAAAACCTTAAAAAGTAAATGCGCTGATATTAGTTCAATTCCAGTGAAAATATATAAACTAATATCAGATGATATAGCAACCCCACTCACAAGACTTATGAATGAGTCAATAGTACAAGGTGTATTCCCTGATCGCCTGAAGATAGCCAGGATTTTTTCGGTATTCAAATCAGGCAGTTCTGATTCTCCATCCAATAACCGACCAATCTCCGTTTTACCAATTTTGACTAAAGTATTTAAAAGGATCATATACAATAGACTAATCAAATTCTTACCTGAATACGACATCCTAGCAAACACACAATTTGGCTTTAGAGAAGGCCACACCACAGCCGACGCCATCAATATGATATTAGAAAATATCTGTAGAAACCTAAACTACACAAAAAACACAATCTTAGTTTTCCTTGACCTGTCGAAAGCCTTTGATACGGTCTCACATGATATCTTACTTGATAAATTAAACACATATGGCATAAGAGGAAATATGCTAAATTGGTTTAAGTCATATCTCTCTAATCGTTACCAGTATGTTAAAGTAACGACATTTCATCAGAATATGCTGTATTGGAAAGTGGAGTTCCACAAGGATCTATCTTGGACCCCTATTCTTCCTCATACATGCAAATGATTTTTATCGATCAACAACATTAGACTGCATTCAATATGCAGATGATACAACACTCACTTATACACATCACGATATCAACTACCTAATGAACGAAGTGAACAGGCAATTAGATCATGCCTATGAGTGGATGTGTGCAAATAAGCTTTTACGAAACTTGACAAAATCATCATATATGATTGTAACTAGAAAAAAACTGTTCTTGGCATCAAGTTAGATGAAAAATTAAATCAAAAGCCACACCCAACATATCAAATAAAAAATATCTAGATTTCTATACATAATCTTTAAACTCAAGAAATGCAATTCCCAAAATGCTCTCCTCACACTGTATTATTCATTTATTCATACACACTTACAATATGGAATTACAACATGGGGTAGTACAAAGAATTATGTAAGATATTCGCCAGAAGTAATCCATAAAATGTGCTTACGAACTCTTTCAAACAATGCTAACAGACGATCTCATACCTTTCCAATGTTCAGAAATTTAGATATTTTAAAACTAAATGACCTGTATAAACTTACTGTCAGTATCAGTATGTACAAAGTTTCTAATAAAAGAAACTATACTTCGCCCATTCACAGGGCGATTATCCCCCATCAGACCAGCCATAACCATAATACAAGGCTTCCCAATGATTTCATACATAAACCAAATTATTCCATACAAATTGCGGGAATGCTCTCTCCTACAAAAGGGCAGATATCTGGAACGCTATACCTATAAATATCAGACAAGCACCATCGTTAATTTCGTTTAGCAACTCACTAAGAAACACTTTATTAACTCCTATTAAAGCATATGTGTGTGTATATATGTATATATATATATACATATATATATATATATATAACGGGTGCGGCAAAAATAACGCCCTTTTTAGTTTATTCTCTTTTATTGAAGGAAATAAATCAATTACAGCATTTTAAGAGAAATAATATGGTTTTTAAGAAAAATACAGCATTTTAAGAAAAATAATAAGTACTTTCTCAGTAAAAACTAAAAAATAACTGGAATTTAATTAATTTTGTGGTTGGCTCATTACGCCTTAAAAAAATGATACAATTATTAAAAGGGCGTTACTTTTGCCGCACCCGAATATTACATTATTACAACTTGTAAATTTTACTAAACAATGAAAATTACCCATTATATATGCAAAATTCACACTCTTAAATTGAGTGCAATCACAAGCTATATAAATTATATGTTAAAAGTTTCTATTATATTACGCTATAGTTACAATATGTCTCATTTACCTGTATTTTTGTAACTCTAAGATTGTATCATCATTTCTTATTTGTAATATTAGAAATTAATTATTATTAGTATTTCAACATGTTCTGTTTACCGTATTGTTTACCATTTTTCTTTTCTATTATTTCTATTATCATACCGTATTGCTAACTTCCTCCTATTTTATTATTTCAAAGATTATTTCAATTTTCATTTGTAGTGACAGCTTAACAAAATGCAACTTTATTTTATTATCCACAAATTCTACTTACATTTCTTAGTTTCCTTCGTAAAAAGAATACTGTAATTAAACTACTTCTCACAAAAAATCCAAAATTAAATGTTAATGCCAAAATTACGTAAATCTTTTGGAATTATGTGTATCTTATGTAATGTGTTCTTTCTGAATGAAGATTATTATTATTATTATTATTATATTATTATTATTATTATTATTATTTAATGAAACTGATTTATAAGGGGAAGACAACTTCAACAATAGAAGACAGTTTTTTCTCATTTGGAACAATGATACACTTCCCAGAATGGCCGTTATTCACACTTTGTAAGAATACTTAAAAATATGAAACAGTAACAAAATTTTAATCAAAATTGTGTAGAGAAATTTAAATCAGTTCATTTATATTAATAATTTGCCAACACAAAACCTGAAAGATACTTCAGGTAAGAAAGGGATAAACTGTGACCACCACCAGATGATTTTTCTGCTTTGGATATACTCATTATTATCCTACGAAAATAAGGACTGTCTACAAGTATACGCAATGATCGAAATAAATGATATACTAACGAATGACATTTTCCGAATGTCTTTTGTCATTTGCCACTACTAAATATCTAATGAACAATTCTGAAATAATTCGTTTAATATAAAGTAAATTCAGTAAAGATGAAAAATGCAGCATTAAATCTTACCTGTGACAAAGGTTCTGGAAAAAAATTCTCTTTGTGTGTGATATTTTCTCCATTTTCCAAGGCTGTATCGTGCTGTAAAATATATATATATATATATAAAGTCGAAACTTAAAAACAGTGTAAATTCTGTGACAAACGTTAGGGAGAAAAATATGTTTAGTATATATGTTGGGGGTAAATGTGATAAATTGGTAATTATGCATAATTGAAAATATCATGACTTAACCTAATCAATTGTCAAGGGCGTACAGTTGACCTAACCGGGCATTCAATTGACCTAACCTTGAATGCCCTGTTAGGTCAATTGAATTGAATGCCAGGTTAGGTCAATTGAATGCCCGATTAGGTCAACTGTACGCCCTTGACAATTGGTTAGGTTAAGTCATGATATTTTCAATTATGCATAATTACCAATTTATCACATTTACCCCAACATATATATCTAAAAAAATTAAACATTTTTATGGAAAGTGAAAATTTAAATTTTTAAATTTGGGGTAAAGAAAAAGTAAAAGTTAAGAATTAAAACAGGAAAATTTTCACCAGTCCGGCAAACAACAAACACCAAAAAAAAAAAAAAAAAAGAACAACACAGAAGTCCAGCACAGCCAGAAACATCAAAAACATAAAAATACATTATAAAACATCACGAATACCCTACCATTTTGCTCTTCCAGCAAGCAGCGGTAAGTGTCAAGTCAATATATGATATACACGGTGAACCAAAAGTAGGTGGACAGTAGGTTGAATACGGTTTGTGTTATATTATATTATAACTATGGTGTTCATTATAACTATGGTGTTTGTGTTATATTATATTAAATATTATAACTAAATTTATTTAAATTTTATTTTGTATTATAGTATACAAAAAAATTAAATATGTATTCTCAAAATAAACGTTATCATTTACTGTCCACCTACATTTGGTTCACCCTATATATACAGTGTTATATATATATATATATATATATATATATATATATATATATATTAGGGTAGGTTGATTTTGGAACTGTGATCTTGAACTAGTCTAGATAGAAAGGAATTAATGTATAAAAAACGTTGCACCAACTCATATTTGTGAAAATGATTGTATTTTTTGAGGATTGTTAATTATTTTTAAGTTGTAAAATTGCCGAATTTTACGCGTAAAATCGCGCGCGCGGCATTCGCGCAATGTACACAAACAAAATATCGGACCTTATTTCATCAAAATAATCAATTAAAATTCGGCTTTTTTAACAAAACGATGCTTGAAACTTATTGTAAATGCACTATAGATGTTTATTAGTGTATTATTTTGTATTTTTTAATGATATTTACCTATAAAATGTGTATTAAATTAAGTTATTTTATGATGCGTTCGTTTAATTGTGTTTATTTTCAGATACTTCATAAAACTGGGTAAAAAACGGAAGTTTGCAGTGTTAACTCGAAGTGATAGTGCCAAAAGATTCAGTGGCCAGCCTTCCCCTTTGGATAAAACAGAGCCTCCTACCCTCCGCCAAGTTATTCAGTACAGTTATTTCCTCCAAAACAGCCACCCGGATGTGATTGAGATCTGGCAGGCAGTGAACCCGCGGCTGCCCCTGTATGAGGAATATTATGTAGCGAAATTGGTGGATAACGTGTGCTTCAAGAAAGCAAAAGAGATAAACAGGAAATCTCTTTCTACAGTCCAGGAGCAGAATCTGGAGGAAAAGCTGGATAAACTTTTTGACATTTCTGCTTGCACCTGTAAGCTACCTGTTCGTCCCTGTGATGACAATGCTGTGAAGTGCAAGAAAGAAAATTGTCAAACACAGCACATAATCTGCACTTGTCCTCCCAGTAAGAAGGTAATGCTATTATTTTTTTTAACTTTTAACTGGCCTAACTTAGTGCGATTAGGTACCTTTTAAATGGAAGGAAATTCAATGCTTGTAATTGAAAAATATCCGCATTTTCCTCCTGTAATCTTCCTTTCCCCCCCTCTGGTAATAGAAATTAATAATCAATTTTTTTCAGGATTTTATCTCTTATTTTAGATCCGCTATTTAATATACTTTAATATTTCAGGTTCCAGTAGAGGAGAGGGAATACTTGAGAGATCAGAGGGCCAAAATAGGACCCAAGGGCTCTTTCCTGCTGGGTCTGTGTATAAAGTTGCTGTTAAGAGAGACCAGAGGGCTGCAGCTGAAGCAGAAAGATTACAGAGCCAGATTCAACAGCAGCAGGAAGTGGATTTGGCCACTTTTGCCTCCACACCTTCACAAGATATTTCTTTTGAATCCAGCTCAGGAGATTCAGGAGAGGTAATATATTTATTTTCTTATATCTTATCCCATTTTTACCCAAATTTATCCCTACTTTTTGTCCCTATTTCCCCCCTTTTTTCCCCCATTTTCGTTTTAGTAATTTATTCTTTTTTTCGCCCATTTTCGCCGACTTTTTACCTGAATTTTTACCCATTTTTTCCCCCTATTTTCCCACTTTTTCCCCCCATTTTCGTTTAAGTAATTTATTCTTATTTCCGCCCATTTTCGTCGATTTTTACCCATATTTTTCCCTACTTTTTCCCCTATTTTCCCCCATTTTCGCTTTAGTAATTTATTTTTTATTTTCATTTCGGCCATCTGGTGGTGAAGCTGAAGAGTTCAAGCCAAGGAGGCACCAAAGTGGAGGTTACAGCTTTTTGAAAACTCCCAGATATGCCATGGAACTGATCAGGGGTGATGTTTCTTCCAATCTTGGGGCAAGTCTCGCTAATGCCGTCCTCCTGGACTTACAAGCTATGGACCTGCTTAAGCCTGGCCTTCATGTGAAACAGATAATAGTTGATAAATCGAAAATGGACAGGGAAAAAGCTAGAATGAAAGTGAAAAGTGATGAAAAGCACAATGAGGGTCTGGAAAAGTTAGTCTGTATTGGGGTTGATGGGAAAGTTGACAAGGACACTTTGCTGTCCAGAGAAGTTAAGGATGAAAATGGGGAGACTAAGCTGAAGAAAGGAAAGGGACAAGAGCACCATTTGACTTTCACAAAGGAGCCGGGAACTGAAAGTGGAACATATCTTACTCACAGAGTCATCCCAATTAAAGGTGCGATTGGAGTTCTTCTTGGTGAAGAAGTTGCTAGTGTCTTGGAGAAGTTTAACAGTGTTCATACCCTGAAAGCTGTCCTCCTTGACAACACAAATACAAACACTGGCTGGGAGGGAGGTCTTGTAACAGCTCCGGAAAATAAAATTGAGCGGAAATTGCACACCATTGGCTGTTCACTCCATCAGAATGAGCTTCCTTTCAGAGCTGGTTTCAAGCATCTTGATGGCAGTACCAAAAGTCCCACTGCTTTCACTGGTCCGCTGGGAAAACTCTGTAAAATTGACTACCAAGATCTGCCATAAGTGGAATTCACCAAACTCAGTGGCCCCCTGGATGACATGGAATTTGCTGAGGAGACACTGAATGATCTCAGTAGCGACCAGAGGCTTCTTTTCGAGTATGTGCTTGGAATTTCCAGGGGCAAAGTCAACCCAAGATTTGCTGCCTGGAAAATTGGACCATTAAACCATGCAAGATCGTTGACTTTGGCAATTAGATTGATGTGTCTGTGGACCAGAGGTGCTTACCCTCCAGAACTACAGGATAAGCTTTACCAGGCCATCAAGTTCATTGTGGAAGTGTATGCAGTCAGTTGGTTTGAGATCAAAAGGGACAGCAAGTTCCACAATCAGCAGCTGTACATCTTCAACATGATCCAGAGGATCAAGCAGCAGTCTGAAGAAATCCAGGGTGTTGCTTTCAAGAACCTGAAGTACAATGCTTTTGCCTTGCTGCCCAAGAATGTGCTGTACTCCATGATGAAGTCTGATGACTTGGAAGTGAGAGAAGCTGCTCTCAATAAAATTCTGTCCATCAGGTAAGCATTTATTAATTTAAAAAAATGTGAAAAAAAAAAATTATTATGGGGACTTATTTAATAAAAAAAAGGCCCGAGTTCTATAAATTCCCATAATCGAATTTTTTTCACATTTTCTTATCCCAATTCCCCCCTCCCCTCTGATATATGATATATATATATATGATACATATATATGATATATATATATGATATATATAATATATGATATAGATATATATGATATATATATATATATGATATATATATATATATGATATATATATATATGAAATATATATATATATATATATATATATATATATATATATATATATATATATAATATATATATGATATATATATATACATATGATATATGTATATAATATATATATATGATATATTATATATATGAAATATATATTATATGATATATATATTACATTTCTGAGGGGTGCGTACCAGATAATTTCAAGTTAGCAAACGTAACACCTATCTTTAAGAAAGGCGATAAAGGTGCGGCGGGAAATTATAGGCCAATCAGTTTAACGTCTGTTGTAGGTAAGCTACTGGAATCAATAATTAGGGATCGTATAGTCGAACACTTAGAAGTGCATAATCTGGTTAGAAATACGCAGCACGGTTTTAGGCTAAACAAATCTTGCTTAACTAATCTTTTAGAATTTTTCCAAAGCGTGGTTAACGTTTACGATAGACATCGGGCGGTTGATGTAGTGTATTTAGATTTTCAAAAAGCGTTTGACACCGTGCCGCACAAAAGACTCATTGAAAAAACTAAGGCTCATGGAATCAGGGGTGTAGTAATAAATTGGCTAGAAGAATGGTTGCGAGGCAGGAAACAGAGGGTGGTCGTTGATGGAGCGGAGTCGTGTTGGGCTAATGTAGCGAGTGGCGTTCCTCAGGGTTCTGTATTGGGCCCCTAGCTTTTTCTTATATATATTAACGATTTAGATGTCGGCCTAGTCAGTACAGTTTCAAAGTTTGCGGATGACACGAAGCTGGGTGGTAGGGCGATTAATGACGAAGATAGAGGTAAAATTCAGGAAGATCTGAATAAAATCGTTGATTGGTCAGTCACATGGCAAATGAGATTTAACGTGGATAAGTGCAAAATTATGCATATAGGTTCGCGTAACGGTAATTTTGCGTATAGTATGTCAGGGAAAGATTTAACAAGCGTAGAGCAGGAAAAAGATTTAGGAGTTATAGTCACTGGTGATTTAAAAGTAGCGAAACAAAGTACAGCGGCGGTCAATAAGGCGAACAAAGTGTTAGGTTTTATAGCTCGAAATTTTGAGTACAAATCGCGCGATATTATAGTTCCTCTTTATAAATCATTAGTTAGACCCCATTTGGAGTACGCGGTCCAATTTTGAAATCCGCATATGCGCAAAGATATAGACAAAATCGAAAGAGTTCAAAGACGAGCAACTAAGATGATTCCGTCTCTTAGGTCAAAGTCGTACGAGATAGGCTTAAAGAGTTAAAATTGACTACACTCGAGACTAGGAGGTTAAGGGGTGTTCTAATCCAGGTTTTCAAAATTATGAATGGGTTTGATAACGTAGATAGAGATAGCTTTTTCGAAATATCTCAATATAATAGGACTAGAAATAACGGGTGTAAGTTGACAAGCAGAAGGTTCGAGACAGCAGTTGCGAAAAACTTTTTACGCATAGAATAGTAAATAGCTGGAATAGTTTGCCGGTAGAAGTAATTAGTAGCACGTCTATAAACATGTTTAAGAATCGATTGGACGCGCATGTTGATAGAAAGGGTATAGTTTAAGGTAGTAAAATTAAGGCTTTGTGGGGATCGATCCCACAGCTCAACACAAGTGTTGTGGGATATAGGGAGGCAGCGTCTTGGGTTAGGGGATACTCTCTGTCCTTACACACCCCATTTAAAGAGATTCCTCTGCCGAGCGGTGCCCCCCATAGTACTGTGAGGTATTGAAAAACTCATGATCTTCACTTGCCCCACAAACACCTTTAAATGGGAGACCCATCATGGGTGCACACACATTTCTACATTACTGTACAGTCTTTACAGCCACACCTACACTTTTCCTCGTAAGTGTATATATTGTAATGTATATGGTTGTAAATTTGACTTGGTCCGCAATCGATATGAACCGTGACTTGATGGATACCGTAATGAAATTGACTGGATTCTTTGGATCTGATATATTTGCATGTCCGTTTATGATAGATATAGAGTGTAACATATTTGTGGATAGTAGTCTATTATGACTTGATCCTCTGGATCGACAGATTCTATCTTTAGTTTTAAATCGATAATTAATTATTTTTAAATTGATAATGTATATGGTTGTAAATTTTGACTTGGTCCACAATCGATATGGACCGTGACTTGATGGATACCGTAATGAAATTGACTGGATTCTTTGGATCTGATATATTTGCATGTCCGTTATAAATAGATATAGAATTAAACCGATAATTAATTATTTTTAAATTGATAATTATTTAGTTTCGTAAAAATTGGTCGTTGCCAATTTACCGGCAGTTTTTAAATACGTTTCTTATGTTCTTGTGGTTCGGAACCCACGTAAAATTGTAGGTCCCCTCCGCCACCACGGAGGACATACACAATACACGATTACGAACACAGTTAGGTAGACCAGCCATGAGTGGATCCTAGGGTCTTGTTGGTCTGAAACATTATAACATTATGACATTATATATTGATATATATATATGATATATATATAATACATATTATAATATATATACATATTATATATATATATATATAATATTATATATATATATTATAATATATATACATATATATAATATACATATTATATTATATATATATATATATTATATATATTATATATATATATATATATATATATATATATATACATATTATAATATTATATACATATAATATATATACATATATAATATATATATATGATAATTGAGGCGTTGCGTGGTGGAAGGGCGACCTAGCCATTTTTGGCGAAAATGAATTATTGCTGATTTTCAGTAGCTTAATTAATATATTAAGCTACTGAAAACAGCAATAATTCATTTTCGCCAAAATGGCTAGGTCGCCTTCTTCTACCTAATTGTCGATAAATACCTCTCCAACTTAAAATGCATTTTTCTCAAAGATTTGATTTTGGCTAGGTCGCCCTTCTTCCACGCAACGCCTCATTATTATGTTATAATGTTATAATGTTTCAGACCAACAAAGACCCTAGGATCCACTCATGGCTGGTCTACCTAACTGTGTTTGTAATTGTGTATTGTGTATGTCCTCCGTGGTGGCGGAGGGGACCTACAATTTTACTTCGGTTCCGAACCACAAGAACATAAGAAATTTATGTAACAACTTCCTGTACATTGCCAACGACCAATTTTGCAAAACTAAATAATTATCAATTTAAAATTAATTACTTATCGATTTAAAACTAATTAATTATGGATTTAAAACTAAAGATAGAATCTCTGGATCCAGAGGATCAAGTCATAATAGACTACTCTCCACAAATATGTTACACTCTATATCTATTTATAACCGATATGCAAATATATCAGATCCGAAGAATCCAGTCAATTTCATTACGGTTTCCATCACTACTAGTACCTTGCCAACGAAAAATATGTCACGGTCCATATCGATTGCGGACCATGTCAAAATTTACGACCATATACATTACAATATATATACTTGGGAGGAAAAGTGTAGGTGTGGCTGTAAAGACTGTACAGTTATGTAGAAATGTGTGTGCACCCATTTTGGGTCTCCCATTTAAAGGTGTTTGTGGGGCAAATGAAGATCATGAGTTTTTCAATACCTCACAGTACTATGGGGGGCACCGCTCGGCAGAGGAATCTCTTTAAATGGGGTGTGTAAGGACAGAGAGTATACCCTAACCCAAGACGCTGCCTCCCTACATCCCACAACACATGTGTTGAGCTGTGGGATCTATCACCGCAAAGCCTTAATTTTACTACCTTAAACTATACCCAGTCTATCAACATATGCGTCTAATCGATTTTTAAACATGTTTATAGACGTGCTACTAATTACTTCTACCGGCAAACTATTCCAACTATTTACTATTCTATTCGTAAAAAAGTTTTTGGCAACTGCTGTCTCGAACCCTCTACTTGTCAACTTACACCCGTTATTTCTAGTCCTATTATATTGAGATATTTCGAAAAAGCTATCTCTATCTACGTTATCGAACCCATTCATAATTTTGAACACCTGGATTAGATCACCCATTAACCTCCTAGTCTCGAGTGTTGTCAATTTTAACTCTTTAAGCCTATCCTCGTACGACTTTGATCTAAGCGACGGAATCATCTTAGTTGCTCGTCTTTGAACTCTTTCGATTTTGTCTATATCTTTGCGCATATGCGGATTCCAAAACTGGACTGCGTACTCCAAATGGGGTCTAACTAATGATTTATAAAGAGGAACTATAATATCGCGCGATTTGTACTCAAAATTTCGAGCTATAAAACCTAACACTTTGTTCGCCTTATTGACCGCTGCTGTACTTTGTTTCGCTACTTTTAAATCACCAGTGACTATAACTCCTAAATCTTTTTCCTGCTCTACGCTTGTTAAATCTTTCCCTCACATACTATACGCAAAATTACCGTTACGCGAACCTATATGCAAAATTTTGCACTTATCAACTTTAAATCTCATTTGCCATGTGACTGACCAATCAACGATTTTATTCAGATCTTCCTGGATTTTACCTCTATCTTCGTCATTAATCGCCCTACCACCCAGCTTCGTGTCATCCGCAAACTTTGAAACTGTACTGACTAGGCCGACATCTAAATCGTTAATATATATAAGAAAAAGCAAGGGGCCCAATACAGAACCCTGAGGAACGCACTCGCTACATTAGCCCAACACGACTCCGCTCCATCAACGACCACCCTCTGTTTCCTACCTCGCAACCACTCTTCTAACCAATTTATTACTACACCCCTGATACCATGAGCCTTAGTTTTTTCAATGAGTCTTTTGTGCGGCACGGTGTCAAACGCTTTTTGAAAATCTAAATACACTACATCAACCGCCCGATGTCTATCGTAAACGTCAACCACGCTTTGGAAAAATTCTGAAAGATTAGTTAAGCAAGATTTGTTTCGCCTAAAACCGTGCTGCGTATTTCTAACTAGTTTATGCACTTCTAAGTGTTCGACTATACGATCCCTAATTATTGATTCCAGTAGCTTACCTACAACAGACGTTAAACTGATTGGCCTATAATTTCCCGCCGCACCTTTATCGCCTTTCTTAAAGATAGGTGTTACGTTTGCTAACTTGAAATTATCTGGTACGCACCCCTCAGAAATAGACGCATTAAAAATCTTTGTTTGCGGCACAACAATGCTATCTTTTAATTCTTTTAGTTGTATGGGATGTATGGAATCTGGCCCCGGTGATTTACGCGTTTTCAGTTTATCAATATAGCGCATTACTTTCCCTTCACTAACCACGATATTATCCAAAATATTACCATTATCAAAAGGTATTATGTCTATGACCGTAGGGATATTCGTTACATCTTCTATAGTAAAACTGACGTAAAAAATTCGTTTAGCAAGGTAGCCATTTCCTTGTTTTCAGAAACTAGATCTCCGTTTACATTTTTCAAAGGCCCCAAGACACTTTTTACTGGATTTCTATTGTTGACGTATTGAAAGAATCGCTTGGGGTTTTCTTTACCGTCACGAGCTATGGAGATTTCAAATTCGCGCTTAGACTTTTTTATTACACTTTTCGCTTCACGCCTCAGAGATATGTAGTTGTTTCGTAACAATAAATTGTCTTTATCGCACCTATGTTGCCTATAAGCCCTATCTCTACTCTTTATAAGTTCTCCTACTCTAGAAGTAAACCACAAGGGCTTGTTGTTTACTTTCGCACGCTTAATTTTGTACGGTACACATTCCTCATTTATAGTCCTAAATACTGTTTCGAACGATTCCCATATTAGTTTTGCGTTGGAGTTCCCCATCACGTTTTCCCAATTGACGTGTGACAATTTATTTCGAAATTTACTAAAGTCTGCGTGCTGGAAGTTAGGAATTTTAGTCGAGTTAGTTGGTTTCGAGTGACTTACTGAGCAGCCAAACTCTACCATATTGTGATCGCTATTGCTTAACGGTTCTATTAGTTGAAGATCAGTAATTAGCCTATCATCCGTAGTTATTACTAAATCTAAAATACTGCCCAACATCGTTGGTTTCCCAACTTTTTGAATAAGAAAGCTATCCTTCAGAAAATTAACTAAACGATTACCTTCCGCGTCTCCCTGCATTGCATCGTAATTCACGTTGGTGCAATTAAAGTCACCCATAACTAAAACCTGCTCACTACCGATTATTCTCTTTAGTTCACGATATAACGCTTCGTCCGTATCAGCTGTTTGATTAGGGGGCCTATATATAACCGCAACAAGAAGTTTGAAATCGTTTAATTTAAGCTCTGCTAAGTCGAATCTATCGGTTCTGGAATTGAGTGCTTTACTTCTATAACGTTAGCAATATTATCTTTGATATACAACATAACACCGCCTCCTCGCCTATCTATTCTGTTTTTAACAAAAAGTCTATAACCTTTAATTTGATACTCCCCTACAAAGTCACGTGTTTCAGTGCTAAGCCACGATTCATTTATCGCAATTAAATCATAGTCATTACAAGCAATTAAAGAAAAAAATTCATTTATTTTATTTCGTTGGCAACGAGTATTTAAGGATAGAACCTTCAAATTGTTTGCGAAACCTTCGCGAGCGCAGGGGAAATTTGTGGAATTTACGCTGGGACCGATCGAGTTACGGCAGCCTGAAGAGAAGAGACAGTATTATGAAATAGTCTTCCTAAACGCGCAGCTCCTACGTCATTAACATGAAGTCCATCTTCGAGGAACAAGTCCCTCCTGCCATAGAAACTGTTCCAAAAATTCGCAAAATGCACTCCTTCCTGTTGGCAAAGAGACTTTAGGTTATTGTTAATATACGTTGCCTTGCTCTAGAAATCGTTACGTTGGATAATTCGACGAAGTATACCTGTTAAAACAATCTTATTAGTTTTCTCCTTTAGTCGCTCTAATAAGTCCCTGTACCTAGCCAGCAGTTCTTCCGATCTAGAATTTAAAACGTTATTAGTACCGACATGAATAACATACGTTGTGTCCTCGGCGGTACCGTCTGTAAAATGGTCAACACTATTAGTTATATCCTCCACCCTTGCACCAGGGTAGCAGTAACGGCGCCTACGACGAGGGTTTCTCCCACAGAATTCCTCGAGCTGCCCTCGAACAATGGAATCGCCAACGAGTCGTATTTCCGGTTCATCAGCATCTTCGAAACCTAAAACAGAAAACTTATTGCTTGTTATTACTGGTAGACAAGTCTTTGCTTTTCTCAATGGGGCTCCATTTCGCACTCGAACGAAGGGTTGGGAACTAGTAGAAGAGAGAGGGCTATTAATACTATTTATATTAAAAGTAGAAACTGAGGCAGGAGGGGTCATAACTGGAGTCTCAAGGGATTCTAATTTTGCCGTGAGGAGCATCACGACTTCTTCAAGCCTCACCCTGGCCTCCCTCTCACATTCTAACTCGTTCCTCAGCACTTCCATGCTTGAACACCATCTGCAAACTAACTGTTCATTATTATTAGCCATTGTAAACGCGTAAGCGGCAAATTTCCCTTCACAGCGACTGCAAGTACCTGACGGGGGTGCCATGCTTTTAATTAGTTAAACAAAAAAAACAAAAAAACGAGCGTTTGGAAATTAATAAATTACAACGTAGGTCTACCGCGTTCTTGAAACGCAGAAACAGGTTCTTGTAACAAAAATTTATACTAAATGAATATAGAATTAAGCTACCGACAAGAGATCTGTAAAAGAAGAGTATTTATAATACTTATCTGTCCGCGATTCGACCCGACTTTTTTCCTTTTTTTCACGCGGTGTGTGACCACACTCTACCTGACCTCTCGAAGGAAGGAAAAATGAACCTTATGACTCCACGTTTTCTGATAGATTTGAAAAACAAACAAGGCAAGCCACGTGCAGTAGCCTTGGTTTGATCAAATAATATAGTAGTGAATAACGTCAATAAATGAAATATATTCGTTAATGAATGATTAGTAGCACGAAGTAATGTAGTTAAGAATGCACCGAACACTATTTTTTTTTAAAACACTTCAACGAAAACCACTTATTCAATTGATAACACTAGATACTCGATAAAACACGTCTGTTCACAAGGAAAGACTTGTATTGTTTGAGAAAGACTTGTATTGTTTGAAAAGACTGGTATACACACTAGTGTGTGTATATATATATATATATATATATATATATATATATAGTAGCCTACGGATCACCAATTTGATGTGGCTAAGTAGGCTTACTATAATTACTATAATTAAATTATATGAAATATTAGAGGTCACCGATTTGGGACTACTGCCCAAATAAACAACATTTAATAAGGTTTTGTGTTTAATTAGGAAAATAAATTAATTATTTGTTCACAGCTATTAACAGTTCAATAAAGGTATTTATAGTGATTAACAATTATTTCACGGCATTTATACTATGCTAAAGGTGACTGGTTCTTAGCAATAAGGAATGGTTATACAGACTAATTGTTAAGTAAATACGCTAATTCAAATATGCTAATGAAGTATGCCGAGTGAACACAGAATAAATAATGAAGTCTATTGATAACAGAAATAATGGAAGTATATGGATTAGGTCGGAAAAATGTAATGCATTAAAATAGCACATAAACAATCGGATGCAAAATAAAATGAGGTATATGAAAGAACACAATAACAGGGTGATACAAAACTACGGTATTGGTACAACACTTGAATAGGCCTACTGCGGTCTTAATGAGAGAGTTAGTTTGCACGGTGATGGACACTTTGGGGCCTACGTGATTAAGCAGAACTTGCGGAAGCACGACGTAACAAAACACTGTAGGCCAAGTACAAGCCAATGAAGCTTACAGAGATGATGAGTAACTCTGGAGATTGAAGACCTACGTAAAGGGTTGACCATATTTGGACATTAGTGACCTTGGAGACTGTAGGCCTAGGTGAAGGTTTGAACGTAATGCGTTTCGCCCGTCGAAGATGACCTTGGAGACTGTAGAGGGCCTGTTGAAATAATTGTTGAACAGGCGCCGATCGAATTGTGGCAAAAGATGAGTGAAGAGCGAAATGGGTTTTGTAGCTTACAGCTTAATTGGAGTTTTACGGACCGGGGCCTCGAAGGGTGTTTCTGTAGTGAGACTGGCCTTGCGGTGAGATGATGACTGTTGACCGCCGGGAGAGACTTGTGTGAAGGGGCCAACGGAAAGCGCCTACAGCAGTGATGTTCTTGCAGGATGGACTTGTAGACTCGTCTCAAATGTGTCTTCGTTTCATCTATGGTTGATGTGTGACTTGAAGGACTGGGGTCGTCTGAGGTCGAAATGGCGCTACGTGAGGTGAGATTCACGAGGAGACGTAAAGAACGGAGTCAGAGCGAGTTTCAGTGAACTCTAACTTTTGTAGGCTCGTATGACACTAACTTTTCGCGGGCCTTTTTGGGGAAAACACAAGCGCCCTTTTGTTTCTCTCTCCTTGACAAACCACGTGTGTTTTTTCATTCCTGGTGATTCCAAGATGTCTGCGAACGGCGAGGGAAAGGAATTTCTTTGGCTGCTCTCTCTCTCTCTCTCTCTCTCTTCTCTCTCTCTCTCTCTCTCTCTCTCTCTCTCTATATATATATATATATATATATATATATATATATATATATATATATATAATGTGTGTGTGTATATATATATACCCATATGTCCCACAAAAAAGTACACCCAACTTTAGATTGTACTAACTCCTCCAAAAATTGAGATATTTTGGATCTGTTTGTTTGATTTAATATAGCAAATTATTCTTTGTTAACGTTCAAATTTATTCATGTTTAAACGATTTACTGTTTAAGCATCTGCTTTTAACTGAAGGGTACAGCAAAATGGGTTGCGCAGAATGATCATTTCTCCCAGCCAGATAGCTCCTCTTGCTTTAACCAATGTGCTACTTTTTACGTCGAAGGATATTGCAAATATTTTTTTTAAATAATTCGAACTTTTGTATCTAAGATACGAGTCATACATATAAATGAAGAATCTGAATTACTAAATTTATAAATAACTTTGAAACCCTTATCATGCAGTTTACACGAAGGCAGCGCGTTCTCATGGTCACAACTTATCTGCAAACTAAAAGCTTAAAACAAGTTCAGAATACCTTCGAACTGCAATTTCCCGATAGAGCTTCTCCAACTAAACATACAATTTTGAAGAATGTTCGGAAAAACAAAGAAAGAACGGTCCTCAATTTGAACAAAGGACGTTCAGGCCATCCGAAGACTGCAAGAACAGACGAGAACATTCAGCATGTTCGGCATTTATTAGAGAGACATCCAAAAGTGTCCACCAGGCGAAATGGTACAGAACTCTCACGCTTGTCATTTCATCGAATAGTTCGTGAGGATTTGAATTTGTACCCATACAGAATAGAAATTCGACATCAACTCACTGAAGGAGATCTACCTCGCCGCCTAAGATTTGCCCAGTGGTTTCTTGAAAAACCAGAAAGATTCACGGAACAATTAGTGGTTGGAGATGAGGCGGCCTTTTTTATGAATGGTCTAGTGAACAGACAAATCTGCCGTCAGTATGCACCAAAAAATCATCCACCTGACAATCATATCTACGAAAAGAATAGCTCTAGACAAAAACTGTCTCTCTGGGTAGGACTGTGCGGTAATGGAGCGTTAATTGGCCCGGTCTTTTACGATGGTAATCTAAATGGTGAAGCTTACCTAGAAATGATAGACCGAGAAATCCTTCCACAAATACGTATTACTTATGGAAACCCATTTAATCGTATTTGGTGGGTGCAAGACGGAGCTCCTGCTCACAGGAGAGTTATTGTGAAGGAACGCTTGCAGGAAGTCTTCCACCAAAGAGTAATTGCTACAGGCCATGACATTGAATGGTCTCCCAGAAGCCCTGACTTGACCCCGTGTGATTACTTTTTATGGGGTCATTTGAAAAATAGAGTATTTGCATCACAACCTATCAATTTAGATGATTTGAGGACTCGCATCACAGCTGAAATCAACTTGTTAAAAGACAATCCAGATCTTATCAAAAGAGTGATGGGGAAGATGAGAGCTCGACTCCAGATTTGTATCGATAGGAATGGCGGTCATGTTGAAAGAAAACGAAACTAAGCATAACTTTTGCAATAAGGAATAAAGAAAAATCTGCTTTGTATCTTATTAAAATTATGTTAAAGTATATATTATTATGTATTTGTCTTTTCATTACATCGATAGCACACACATTATTTTTTCATTGACCAATTTTGCGCAATCCATTTTGTTGTACCCTTCAGTTAAAAGCGGATGCTTAAACACTAAATCGTTTAAACATGAATAAATTTGAACGTTGACAAAGAATAATTTGCTATATTAAATCAAACAAACAGATCCAAAATATCTCAATTTTTGGAGGAGTTAGTACAATCTAAAGTTGGGTGTACTTTTTTGTGGGACATATGATATATATATATATAATATATATATATATATATATATATATATCTTCCTTGGCTCAAACAACTTTGCAGAATCGCCTCGCACTTTTATGTCAGCGAATGTATCCAATTGCAATATAACACTTAGAATTTCTACGACAGTCGAATCTGCGCATGCGCAGGAAGGACAGACAGACAGAGAGAGAGAGAGAGAATTGAGTATATTATTATACGAAGTTTTAAAGCCTCTAATCTTTTAACCGTATGCGAAAACTGTTTTAAATTGTCTAGGTGGCAGGTATTGTAGATGTGTGTGTGTGTGTGTGTGTGTGCAATGAGACATAAACAAAAAACTAAGAAGGATTGGTCTGACACAATTAAGGTGGGTATTATGTATATAATAACGAGTTTCATTATACAGAGAACATCTACTCTCCATATGAAAATAAAAACCCACTCTAATAGACAGTTTATTTCCACAACAGTTTCGATGCCCACTGGCCAGTGGGCATCTAAACTGTTGTGGAAATAATTTCTGTCTATTAGAGTGTTTTTATTTTCATATTTTGACCTTCACGTAGAAAAAAGTGAAGTTTTTTGGCATCTACTCTCCAGTCGAAGAGAGAAATTAATTACAGTACAATCATATTAATGACATTTATTGAATTGTAAATGGGTACTGGCAACTTTTGCGCTAGCTGGATGAGACAATTGCCAGTTATGTCTGGGAAAAGACTGCCTATTTTTTATTCTGTTCTGACAGTCGTGCTGACATCTACTAAAGAATGTGTTTATATATATATATATATACACATATATATATATACACAGTGTGTGTGTGTGTGTGTGTATATATATATATATATATATATATATATATATATGTGTGTATGTATATGTTAATCCCTCCGTCTATGGCCTTGAGCAGGTCGAAGTTGACGAGGGTTCTGGTTAGGTGGCAACAACGGATTTGTTACTCTGGAGTATCTGGTACCGTATAGGGAATAACAGAATTTTCTCTTATACTACTCTCCGATTTCTTCTTGTAGGGGATAGGAGGATTCTGTGGAGCTTAATAAACTCTCTGAAGGTTCCCCGATTCTTCTTGTATCGTATCGAGAAATTTTTACCTATTTAAGACTAAGTTCTCTGAATAGAGTAAGGCTCGAAGGAGAAGACAAAGATATTCTCTTACTGTAGTTTACTGCTAAAATGTTACAGGTAATGCTCAGCCTCTAAGTTAGATTAGATAATCAGAATGAAAATTTTAAAAATTGTTCGGCTTTATATACTGAATTTTTGATGACATTATTATTATTTAATGTTGACTTGTTTTGTTTTTTATTCTCAATAGGTTGCATTATTTTGCAAAATATTTGAAGATCAGGTAAATATTTTAGCTGTAGCAACGTCTAGACAGATAAGCAAGATATTTGAAGATGAAACCATATTTTTATTTTAAACAGCATATTGACAGCTCTGATGTTATCATAATCTGCCGAGTTAACTAAAAATGGAAATTAAAATATGCATTTTATTATGAATTACAATTAAACACGTATATGAGCAAAAATTAAATGCTTAAGATTTAAAATTAAACGTTAAGCAAGACATGACTTCATTTTTTACAACGAAGAGAGAATGTATACAGAAAACGAACATTGCAGAATTTAACGTGATTACATTATTAAACTAAATCTAAAAAAATGATTAAGTAATCTAAAAAGAAATAAATAATTCACCAATTATTCAACAGAAATAAAATAGAAAGCAAATCAAAAATTCATCCAAACTCGTGTCAGCGTTATGCGACTTTGGACTCTACATGTCAAAATTAATATGTGAATATAAATATTCCTAAGAATATAAGGATTATATAAATATATGACATATACGAATGAATATAAGAATTATATAAGAATTATATAAATGAATATAAGAATTATATAAGAATTATATAAATGAATATAAGAATTATTAATTGTTCATTTATATTTATATATATATATATATATATATATATATTCCCCATATCACTCCTATTTGTGTGAGAAAAAATTAAAGCTATATAATATAAAAATGTTATATACAGTAATTCGATGAACAATTAAGATCTAACTTAAATAAAATTCCACTTTTATAAATATGCATAGATAGAGAGATAGATAGCTAGATAGATAGATAGATGGGAGAGGATTATTTGGTATGGGATAAACAAAGTTATTTCGCATATGTATTTACCCTTGCCAATAAATATACATAATCAGACACAAACACTTAACTAAGAAGGATTGGTCTGACACAATTAAAGTGGGTATTACGTATATAATAAAGAACTTCATTATACAGAGAACATCTACTCTCCAGTCGAAGAGAGAAATTATTTAGAGTAAATCATATTAATTCCATTTATTGAATTGTGAAAGGCGTAAAATATCTAAGCTATGCCATAAATTCCATTTTTTATAAACGTCCATAGAAAATGTAATTTGCTGGGTATGCCGTACTAAAACTTGAAATCTAGTTTCAATATAGTTATATTAATATTTTTTATATTATAGTTTAAAGATAAATTTGTATATTAAGGTGAAAATGTGTTTGGTACTTTCCTGTTTTCCTGGACCCCAGACTTAATTTGACAACTGGTTAGGTTTAGTCGTGACATTTCTGTTCAAACTAACGAAAATATTACAACTTAACCAAACCAATCATCAATATATATATATATAAAATTTGGTTCTGCATAATTTAGGAGTGTCACATTATTAATTAGAATTTAGGACCGTAAAAGCAAGGATATCCTGAGGGCCGGGATAACAGAAAAGTAAAGTACCATTTGTTTTAAATAACTCGCTGTTTGGAAACAATCCACGTAAAGAATGTTGCTTGAAATGTTGAAATAATTTCGTATACAAATTAAATAAATAGCGGAATCTGGCAAGTAATCTTGTGGATTGCCTCGGTTATATATATATACTGTCTTCTAAACATTACTGTGGAAAATAAGATATTTAACGATATGTGCTGTTTGAAATTATTATTTTATGATATGATTCAAAGATAAATTTGTATATTAAGGCGAAAATTTGTTTTAAATAGCACGCTGTTTGGGTAACTCCCTAATTGTAAAGGACGAGAAATGAAATAGTTAGCCCTAATTTAAAAACTATTTTGTTTAAAATTATATTAATGTTTTTTTATGTTATAGTTTAAAGATAAATTTGTATATTAAGGTGGAAATTTGTTTTTGTATTAAATTTGGTTTATCATATTCGATTTCTTGTTTAAAAGAGCCTCTACCCAACATCACATTGACCTCATAGTGGTTTTCTGCTATGAGAAGCTCAATAGGATAAATTATGGGGGTTGTCTTTCTTTGAGGCCTTGTCGGTCTACTCTGGCCCCATAAATGTATTTCTTTATGTTTAATAGCTTTGTCTATTAATTGGGTTGTTTTTAGAGACCTTATCGGTCTATTGGTGGTGCTGATGGTTGTGATGCTTTGCTGATGGTTGATTGCGAGGAAGGCTTATGTATTTTGTGGGTTGTGCGGTAGTTATTCTAAGGAAGGTATACTCATATATATTTTGCTATTGGGATAGAACAATTCTTCTTTACATTCATCTGTTTATATACGAAGTGTGTGTGTATGTGTGTGTGTGTGTGTGTGTGTGCTTTTAACGCAATAATTTTTTTTCTGGGGTTCAGGCCAGCATGACCATCTACTCTCTCTCTCTCCATATATATACATATATGTATATATATATATATATATATATATATATATATATATATATATATATATATATATACAGTAAAATCACAGAAAAACACGTGATCTTTTTAATAAGCAAACAACCACAGGGAAAGGAAAAGTAACACGAAATCCAAGCGCTTTCGTGATATATTCCCTGAAGATGTGAATATATCACGAAAGCGCTTGGATTTCGTGTTTACTTTTCCTTTCCCTGTGGTTGTTTGCTTGTGTGTATATATATATATATATATATATATATATATACACTCCTTCTTATTATGCCTTCCAAGCCAGATTAAGTCAACTGACTGATTAAGACTTCTAAGCCAACTGAGGCTGTTAAGAACTTTTGTATGCGATGAGATTAGCCTGCGAAAAGTTCTCCTCTCCTCCTCTCTCCTCTCTCTCTTAGGTTACCTTCCTAGGTCAGGTTAGGAAACCCCTTTTGGGGGGAAGTCAATCTCCCGGACCAACCCCCTCTCCCCCTTCATGCAGCTTGGGAGCTAAACACCCTCCCCACTGCTTGCATACCCCTCCCCCATGGGTGCCAGCTCCCGGGTGCCAACCCCACTCCCCTTTGCAACAATTGATCAACGTTGCATTGCAATTGCATTCGGCCTTTTTGCGGTCATACTACTATATCCATTTCGTATACAGTAGTTTAATATTACATTATTCTTTGTTACAAAATTGTAACGGAGTTACATACGGCATACTACTAATTCAAATAGGGTGCCTTCGTTGGACCAAATTCTATCCTCTGTGATTAATTAGAAACGTAATTTTCGAAAGTACATGTAAATGTACTGGTAATAATAATATGTAAATTACTTATTGTTGCAGTACATGAATTAATGTAATTAATATAGTTACTATTTCTACTAATTTAAGTATTAAAATTTGAAATCCCTTCTCGCCGGTACGTTGTGAGCTTTGAGTGTATGTTTCTAGAAATATACAACAGTTTTAGGGTTTGGGTACGATAATTCATATCTGATATGGCAACACTATTACAGACTGTAAACACGAGGGTCATCAAGGGCCAAAGTCATCAAGGGCCGACTTCACCTGCAGGCTATCCCCCGCAAAAATTACTTTAGCTTAGGCTACATTAAAAGAACCTGCAATCGCCATTGGCATGGAAATTGTTTATGTACTGACTGTTACAGTTGAACAGGTAATAGGGGGGTGGACCTGAAAACTTTTTTGAGACTTCTTTGTATCCCCCATCTGAATTTAATTTTGAGAATGGCATGTATTATTTTACATTCCCCTGGTGTCAACCTCCCTCGCCTTCAACTGATTTTTTCTAACCCCCGTACATCCCCCCACAATTTAATTTTGCATCAGTCCCAAACCTCGATGGTACTTTTAAATGGAACAGCCCTAAGGGTTGCTAGTTAATGTCCTAAAAAATGGGGATGATCTGGAGTCAGAACATTCTGGCCAAGATGACTAAACCGTTTGCAGTTATGGGAACTTGTACATTATATCAGACTACATAAACTGTATCAGAATGATGGTGTACCAAACTGAAATAAAAATCTGAAAACATAATTTGTGTGTTTGTATATATGTACAAAATGGTGAGGGCTACACAATGAAAGGTTTGAATTACAGTGATGTAACTAGGACCACAAATTTACGTCAGATTGCAACATAATCCTAATTAAATCTCAACGTTAAAACAACGTTGTATCTACGTAAAGTCTTCGTAATATCACACTTCTTACTAAATCTCAACATTGGGACAATTTTGTATCTCCGTAAAGTCTACGTAATGTCACAATTCTTATTAAATCCCCACTCTGAGACAACTGAGACCACACAAATTTACGTTGTACCTACGTCACATTGCTACGTAATTCTTACTAAAATGCCACGTTGCGACAACGTTGTATCTTCGTGAAATTGTTAGCTGGGAAAGACCCGATTTTAATAATTTAATCATCTAAGTCGTCCTTATTCGATTTTAACTCAATTAATCTAGGTTATCCTAATATTATTACAGATAATTATTATTTATATTATTCATAGAATTTGTAATTGGTTTTTATAACAAAGAGTAATATATATATATATATATTGTGTATATATACAGTGCCCGCGAAAAGTATCCGATCACTCAAGAAAATACAATATTTTCCCTTAATATCAGAGACACGTAATTCACTTTCTATTTGTTCTAGCGACATCTGGAACTTTGAGGTTGCTCGCTGATATGAGAGCTATCCAACGCACTCTCAAATTAGTGTTCTGGTAGCCTTCGTTGCGGGTGGCTGTGTCTCAAATTTGTCAGATTTCACTGTTTGTGTAAATTTGATATTTTTTTTTTTTTTACAGAAAGTGGTGTAAATAAAATTTATATATAATGTGTGCTAAAAAACAACTTAAGAGTGATTGTCGAGGTGCTATTGTGCTTTGCATGCATGTGGGAAAACACAGAGACAGATAGCTAAGGAATTAAACATATCCCAAAGTACCGTTAATTTATGGGTTTCACGGGCTAAGAACAATGGTGGCCTAACCACGCCAGTCCTAAAAAACGATCTGGCAGACCGAGAAAAACAAATTCGCGAACAGACAACTTATGAAACGTTTAGTATTGAAAAACCAACAATAACTGCGAAAGAAATAAAATTTAATATGAATAATTTGTTATCTGGTGTTCTGAACGAACTATCCAGGAGCGGCTCCAAAAAGAACTCGGATTACCATCTCGCCATGTGCTAAGAAACCGTTCATTAATGAAAAAATGCGTAAAAAACGGTGTCGCATTTTGTAAAAAATACATTCATTGGACTGTTGATGACTGGAAGAAGGTTTTATTTAGCGATGAGTAGACATTTTTGACATTCAGAAGTTGTCCAAAAAAGGTTCGCCGGCCTATGGCTCAAATAGGATGGACCTAAATACACCTAAAGACAATGAAACACCTCCAAGTGTGATGGTTGGGGTTGTTTCGGTTACTATGGGCGTGGAAACTTATATTTTCTTCCGAAGAACACAACTATGAATGGTGCACGGTATTTAGCAATGCTACAGGATAAACTTCTAATGGCAATGGCAATCCAAAGGACAAAAACATACATGCATGAGGGTGCACCATGTCATAGGGCCAAAATAGTGACAAAATGGATTACTGACAATAAATTTGATATTTTGGATTGGCCTGGTAATAGTCCAGATCTCAATCCGATAGAAAATCTGTGGCTAATAATAAAAAATAAGGTTGAATGCCACGACACTGGCTCAGTCGAAAAATTACAAGAGGCCATCAAAAAGGTATGGTGCAAGGAAATATCAGTGGAAGTTTGTCAAAACTTGATTAAATCCATGCCAAAACGTCTAGAACAAGTCATCCAAACCAAAGGACAGATGACAAAATACTAATATAAGGTTAGTATACAGTTAAACATTGTTTTTTATGTAAAAAATACAAATTTCAAGGGTGATCGGATACTTTTCGCGGGCACTGTACACAGCCGCTCATAAGTATTCTTACAGAGAAATAATTCAGTTATACTCGCCCTTATCTTTTGAGCCATGCATAGGATAGTTATGAAAAGTTTACCATTTATTTGGAAAAAAATTTAACACATAAAACAAAATTAGTTAACTCGAACATATAATGTAAAACATCAAACAATTTGAGGAAAATAAAAAAATAAGTTAAAATGCAAAAGTTTTCGCACATTTACTTGCAAAATTATTTAATACTTTGTGTGCCCACCTTTTGCTTCAATGAATTCAATTCGTTTTGAGTATTTTTCTACAAATTTCGACATCTTCTAAAGAAAATTGCTTTAATTCATTCAGATTTGAAGGGTTTCTCTTGCGGACACCTTTTTTCAAATCAAACCATAAATTCTCGATTAAATTGAGATCTGAGCTTTGACTGGGCCGCTCGAGAAGCTTGAAATTCTTACTTTTATGTTTTGGATCATTATCTTGCAGTACCCAGTTGCAATCCATTCATAACTCCCAAACTGAATGCAATACATTTTCTTCTAAAATTTTCTGATATTTCGAACTGAACCAGAAGCACGAAAGCTTCCCAAAGAAACAAACTATACCAACATGTTTACTCGTAGAAAGGATTTTTTTTTTCCTTGAATGCAGTATTTGATTTTCGCCAAACATACCGTTACTCATTGTTTCTAAATAATTAAATTTTGGTCTCGTTTATCCGGATAACTTTTTTCCAGAATTCAAATCCATCATTTTGATGATCCTTGGCATACTTCAAATGAGCTTCTTTGTGCGCTTTTCGTAGCAGAGGTTTTCTTCGTGCAACTCTTCCTATGTAGACCATTCTTTCTCAATGTACGAGTACAGTAGAGGGATGGACATCGATCTTAGACAATCTTAATGTCTGGCAAATATCACCTGCAGTCACTCGTGGATTCGCAGCAACCATTCTATCAATCCATCTAGCTGTATGTTCTGAAATCTTGCAAGGTCGTCCACACTTTGGTAGAGTTTTGATTGTTCTAAAGCCCTTCCATTTCTTTATAACTGCAGCAACCGTGGTAAATGGAATTTGGAGGTCTTCTCCTCTCTTCCTATAACTCTTTCCAGATTCGTGCGCAACAATAACAGATATCTTGAGATCTGCAGACAGCTCTTTACACGACGACCCGTTGCTTACTAATGACTTGTACAGTCATTCGTCTTCCATGACGATTCACAGAGGAAAATTCTAGAATTTAGAATTACCAACAGTCTCTAATCAATGAACAGCCAACTACTGATAAAAATTTTAAAATTTCAAACCTAAGGTGGACACAAAAAGTATTAAATAATTTTGTAAATAAAAAAGCTGTGCCTTCGGGTAGGGCTTGTGTCTTCACACAGGCCGCTTTCGGCTAAGCGACAAAAGTAAAAAAAAAATGCCATTACCCCCACCCCTCTAGCCCCATTACCTCCCCACTCCCCCATTACCCCCACCACACTCCCCCATTACCTCAACCCCCTACCCCAATACCTCCACCCCTCTCCCCCATTAACTCCAACCACTCCCCCGTTACTCCCCACCCCTCTCCCCAATTACCCCCTACCCCCTACCCCATTACCCCCACTCCCCAGGGGGGAAGGGGCTGGCACCTTGCAACAATTGATCAATATTGCAATTGCATATACACTCGAACATTTTGCGGTCATGCTACTTTGGGAACTAAATAGTGTGACACATATACTATCACTGATATCGTTTTCACCTGAAATGTATCCTTTTATAGCCGGACGATGTGCAGCTTTTTTTTTTTTTTTTTTTTTTTTTTCATGTATTTTTTTTATTGGTTGTAGATGCACGAAACGTTCTACATTTTAATTTTTTTATTTTCATCAAATTCTTTGATGCTTTAAATTGTGTTGGGGTTACTGTAAAGTATTTTTTATTTGCTAAATTTTTCCAAACGAACGGTAAACTTTTTATAACTATCCTATGCATATTATAAAAGATAAGGACGAATATAACTAAAATATTTCTTTGTACGAATACTTATGAGCGCAACTACATACATATATATATATATATATATATATATATACTGTATATATATATATATATTGTCGCACTTAATCTCGGATCTTTAATTATGTATAAACTTCTAGAGCTCAAGGGCTCAGTGGGTTGGAGATTGGGGGTATTTTCCGTTTGGGGGCTAGCAGCAAATTTTAATAAAAATCGGTATACTAATGTAGTTTTGGTCACTGATTTCAAAAACAACTTTCTTTTTTTGGAGAAATGAAAAACAAACATGTTAGAGCACTTTAAATAATTAATATGTGTTTTAACTAGTTTAAACTAGTTACAGAGGATTGTGCTAAATTTAACCAGAGTCAAAACTGCTAATGTTTATGAAAAAGTGCTCTAAGTGTGGGAAAGTGTGTTCCTTTGATAAAAATACCCAGTTCTTTCGTTGCCAAAAGCGTCAGTCAAACGGTAAAAAGTGCAACTTTATGAAGAATACGTTTTTTGGAGGATCCAAGCAGATCTGTAAAAGTAGCAGAAAAAATCAAGAATTAATGCCCAGTTAGGTCAATTGAATGCCCGGTTAGGTCAATTGAATGCCAGGTTAGATCAGATGAGTGCCAGGTTAGGTCAACTGTACGCCCTTAACGATTGGTTAGGTTAAGTCATGATATTTTCGTTAAAAACACATTAATTATTTAAAGTGCTCTGACATGTTTGTTTTTCATTTCTCCAAAAAACGAGAGTTATTTTTGAAATCAGTGATCAAAACTACATTAGTATACCGATTTTCATTAAAATTCGTTGTTAGCTCCCAAACAGAAAAGACTCGAGATTGGTCTCAGCCTGTGAAGGCCCAGGTTTGATTTTCACTGCCACTACGGTTGGAGTTTTACCATAAACTTCGAAAAAGACAGTACCTCTTTTCAAGTTCTTAAATTAAAGTACTTAAAATACTCAAAAACTTTTCGAAGTCAATGAATCACCGACGAAATTTTTGAAGTCTTTGAATTTTGATCTCTTTGGATGTTGTTGTTGTTGTTGTTGTTGTTGTTGGTTAGCCGATCAGCCCACCCTGATCGAGCAAGCCGGCGCCACGCAGGTAACCGATCGCCCTCTCTGGAGTGGACCAAAGGTTCAGCGCACGAGTGATGTTGTGTTGTGTTCGTTGTTGTGCTAGAGCGGTACAGTCTGTCATAATGTGTTCAATTGTTTGTGGTGTGTCCTGGCACAGGTGGCAGGTGTCGTCTGTGGAGTTTTCTAGTTTGTGTTTATATGTCTGTAAGTTGGGGTGATGTCCACATCGGAATCGTGCTAAGTTAACTCGATCCGATTTGCTCAGGTTGGTCTCTGACCTGTCAATGGGTGGCGGCTTCGGACCTAGGACCGCATTCTGACCGAGTTGTGCCAGTGCTTTGTGGGTTAGGTGTGTGTGTATGGTTTTTCTGTACTGTGTGATATCTGTGGGGCGTGGTATGGAATGGAGTATTTGGTTATAATGTCTCTCTGGTGTTATCTTAATGGTGCGAGGTGAGAGTGCATGATTGTACATGTAGTGGCAAGGGTGTTGTGGATTAGTTGTCGCTGCTGCCATGAATTGTATTCCCCTCATGTCTAAATGTTCCCTAACTTTCAGTATTTTTGTTTCTGTGTGCAGGTGTTCTATTGGTGTTGTTTGAAGTGCGTTGTTTTGTATTGTCTGTAAGGTGTTTATGTGTGTGTTTGAGATAATGGGTGCCCAGCATGGGCTAGCATGGTCCATAACTGAGCGAATATATTGTTTGTATATGAGTGATGTTGTTTCCTTCTGGTGTCCAAAGTTTGTGCCTGTTAGTATCCGAAGCGTGTCAAGTCTTGACGTACATTTGTTTTTAATGTCCTGAATGTGGTTTGCAAAAGATAATGATGTGTTGTATGTGACCCCAAGTATTTTGGTCCTGTGAGTGTATGGAATGTTGGTGTTGCTTAGTGTAAGCTGTGGAGTTATCTGGTGTTCTTTTGTGTTGCTTGTTAGCAAGGTGATGGTTCATTTTGTGGGTGCTACTTTGAGTCTATTGTGTATGAGCCAGTGTTGTATACTGTTTATGTATGTTTGTAGGTTATTTTTAGCGGTGTCGATGTTGTTGTGGGTGGATGTTATGTAGAGTGATGTCATCTGCATATGATGATAAGGTAAGCTTGTTATCTATGGGTGTTGGAATGTCATGCATGTATAAGTTGAAGAGTGTTGGTGAGAGAACAGAGCCTTGAGAGACCCCGTTCGGAAAAAGTTTGTTTTTGGATGACTTGCCATTAAATGTGACATGTGAGTATCTTCCTGAAAGATAGTTGCTCAGCCACCTTTTGGTGTTATTGTGCATGTTTGTGTTGAGTATTTTGTTTATGAGAGGGAAGCGTAGGATAGCATCAAATGCTTTACTAATGTCTATTGTTGCTAATAGTGTACGTTGAGCTGGTCGTCTGGAGTTGATGCCATCCATGATGCGCTGCGTGAGGTTAGTGAGTAATGTCGTGGTTGAGTGTTGAGGTCTGAATCCATGTTGAGTAGGCGATAGTGGTGTGTGGGGGTTGGTGATTTGCAAGATTAGTCTTTCTGTTACTTTGGAAGGTGTGCATAGTAAAGTAATAGGTCTATAGGAAGCTGGTTCTGTTGGATTTTTGTTTGGTTTGAGTAGTGTAATAATTTTACCTTGTTTCCATATGTCAGGAATAATACAGTGTTGGTATGAATATGTGCTGATATTTGTGAGAGCAAGTATTCCCTGTGGGCCCAAGTGTTTAAGATGTATGCTAGATACGTTGTCTGGTCCAGTAGCCTTCGAATTCTTAATGTTCTTGATGATCTTGGTGGTCTGGTCTGTATTGAAGGGTGTAATGGTCGTGTTGAGTCCGTAGGTTTTCTTGTGTCTGGCTGTTTGTCTGTCTGCGTGTTTCTGGTTGTTGTCTCTCTTTAAGTGATTTATTTTTGCGTAGTGATTAACTAGAATGTTAGCTTCTTGTATATATGTTGGGATATTATTTTGGCTGCGACAGATAGCCGCGTGTGAGGTGTGAATGCCGCTGTTAGAGTGGGTAATGCTGTTTATAGTCTTGTATAGCCTGGATGTATCTGTGGAGTGGTTTAGTGTTGTTATGAATTCCCTGAATGTTTATGTTTGTTTTTCTTTGAGTTTGTTGTTTATTTCTGTGTTAAGCAGTTGTATCTGCTGTTTTATGGTTTCTGTGTGTGGTGTTTGTGTGTTATGTTTGAAGTTGTTACGTTGCCTTATGTTGTTGAAAGTAAATGCTGGTGAAGATGAAATAAACTAAGAAGAAAATTTAAACTTACCAGGAAAGAGTAAATATTTTTTAAAATGTCAAGATAACTTCGAGTAAAATCTGTTTCAGAATTTGCTTTGTTGAGATGAGACTCTGTCAGTGATTCGTCTTCAATTATCGAATTCTGGAGACCACTTCTTTGCTCGCTTTGTAACGGACTGTTTGAGGAAGAATTTCTCAGAGCGGACTCTCTCTTCATTAAGAGATCTCTTGCGAATGAAAGCCATTTTAAAGATTCTCTAAGAGAGAGCGTTATGGTCTCAGAAAAGGCGATTGTAACGACATCTTTTACGGGTATTTCTGCGAACAGATGGACGAATAAAGTAAGCCAAACAAGTTAACCATCGAAGTAGCTTCTAACTTGGCAAGTGTACAAAGGGACAATATCAAATTCACTCTTCTCAGAGAAAAACATTACCTGAAGTATTAAGTTTCATCTTACTTTGAGCTATATCTCTCGGGTACAGTTCCCAAGGATATGTGAAATACGTTCTACTTGATCTCAGCACTCCATAGGACAAATTGTTTACGTCAAAGGCAGAGAAATATCTCCCAGAATTTATTTCCTTTCTTAGAACTTCGAGTATTAGTCCTGTGGACAAATAAAGAATAGATATTAAAATCAAAATGATAAAATCTATGATAAAGCCCTATTTTCATATTAATTTTGCAACGTTTCAGAAAAGAACTACAGTATAGATTCCAAAATATTAAATCTACAGATCTACAGAAGCTAAGGCTAACAAAGACCCTAAGATCCACTCTAAGGTTAGCCCGAGAGAAAGGAAAGAGTAGGGAGTTAAGAGAAGAGAATAAGGGGTTAAGTAAGTAACAACACCTATCACTCGTGGGTTAACATTCATTCAGAAAAAGAGGAAAAAAGACTCACCATCATTATCCGCCGGCCACTGCCGACAAGTCAGAAAAATAGTCGGAGAGAATAGGAAAGGTTGCAGAACGGTCCTCTACTCCATAAGGAGGTAGAGCCCACTCTGCCGGAAAGGGGTGAAAGATGAAAAGAAGAAAAATAAGAACGCTTACAAACCATGCAACACATTCTTAACTCAAAGAACACATACTTCCAGCTGTTGCAGACCGATCCTCCACTCCATAGGGAGGTAGAGGATGCAGCCCACTAGGCTGGAAAGGGGTGAAAGATGAAAAGAAGTAAAATAAGAACGCATTACAAACCATGCAACACATTCTTAACTGAAACACTATTATACCATGCAAACTACAGACATGCAATAAAGAGAGTTACAGACATGCTAATAAGGAGAGAAGGAAAAAAAGTAAAGAATAACAAAACGTGGGTTAATTTACGCAACGAGCTACAACTAAGTTCGTGTTAGTCTAATTTTTTTTTTTGGCTGGCATATCACACGCTGGCATGTCACAAGCTGGCATTAGTCGTCAACAGACTCATCCCCGATTACCACCCCCAGAGCTCCTGTTGCCAATTGTTTTATTATTTTAAACAACGTTAATATTTTTAAAATAATTACATATCTAGACGGTTTTTAAACACATTGACGCTGGTAGAGTTCACGACAGGCGCGGGAAGATTATTCCATTTATCAATTACTTTAAACATAAAGAAGTTTTTAGCGATATTAGTAATGAAACGTCTGCCACGCAACTTAAATCCGTTATTACGAGTATTGCTATTATCGCAGGGCCTTTTTTAAGGAATTTTTACTAGTGAGCCACTTTAAAAAAAAAAAGGGCACATATATCTAAAAAGGGCAGACACCAAGTACCTGGCATCACTAATCACTAAATAAAATACTAATCACTACCTCATCTTCGGTATCCACAGGTATTCACTATCTATATTATAAGCAGTAACAGTAAAGTGAAAACCAACACTGAACATCGAAAAAAGCGAAAACGTTACCTCCAGTTCCTCTAAACGCACATAAACAATTCCTCTAACCGCCACAGTCAGTCACTCAGCTGATCGCTCCCATTTTATTCTCAAGTGCATGGGAGACCTTGCTAGAATCAATATTTTTACTCCAAAGCTTAAAATTGACTAGTGGGCCAATAGAATGTGACTAGTAGGCCAAACACAAGGGCAAGTGGGCCATTTGGCCCACTAGTATATATGTTAAAAAAAAGTCCCTGAATTATCGAAAGTGAACAGTTTGTCAAAATTTACGTTATCGATGTTATTAACGATTTTGAAAACTTCAGTAAGTTCCCCCCTTAATCTCCTAGTTTCGAGTGAATGCAAGTCTAACTCTTCAATCCAATCTTCATAAGGCTTGTTGCGCAATGACAGAATTAGTTTCGTGGCACGACGCTGAACCCTTTCTAACCTATCAATATCCTCACGCAAATACGGGCACCAAAACTGAACCGCATATTCTAAATGAGGCCTGACTAGGGACTTGTAAATGGCCAATATAATATCCTTCGATTTAAATTCGAAATTACGCGCGATGAAGCCTAACATCCTATTAGCTTTAGCGCAAGACTCCAGGCACTGGTTCCTAACTTTTAAATCCTTAGATACGCGTACCCCTAAATCTACTTCCTCGTCAACGCTCGCTAACTCTCTATCATCCATCGTGTACGTGTAATTATTACAGTGATCACTGAATTGAAAACATAAAAATACCAGTCTTGTGGAAGCAAACGGAAATAAATGTTTATCTAGAAGCGGTCAAAGGTATGGAAATTGAAAAGATGTTAGTTTATTTTAGAACTGCACACCTTAAAACAAATGACGGCAGCATGGCGTCTAAAAGGTGGCAGTCATGTTGACGTCTTTGTGCCTTCCTACTGAAGTCACGTTAGTGATGTTATTATTGAAATTCACGGTATCATGCATGACAACATTAAACGGCACAAACACAAAAAACAAACGAAATTCAATTCGAATTGAATTGAAGTTCGTTTTAGTAGACATGTTAAGTGCACAAAATAGGGTGTCCACTTCAAATCATGATGCAAAGGTCCTCTTCGGTATGGAAGTTCCTTAGGGCCATAGGAAAGAATTTATCCAAAGACAAGTTGTATCTATGCATATACATGCTTAATTTTATGCCTAATCAGCATAAATTATGCCAATTAACTTTGGCATAAATTATGCCAATTAACTTTGAAACGTGTGTGATGACTCGTTTTCAGCTAAATTCAGCATGAGAAATCCATTTCTGAGGTTGTTATGGGGTTTGGAGGTCATTTTGACTCCTAAAATAAAATATGGCCGCTGGCCGCCATGTTGAAATTGGGGATTTTCCGCAGTTTCCAAACTGACGGAGTGAGACACCACCAGATTAACCTGAAACGCAAAATAACCTCAGAAATTGCTTTCTCATGCTGAGTTTAGCTAAAAACGAGTCATCACACACGTTTCTAAGTTCTGTGACCTTTAGAAATTCAATTTCATTTTTCAGATTCACAATGATTAATCCGAAATGAGTGACTCTAAAAGCACGCCTGCCATCATGGACACTCGCGACTGGAGCTTATGCTTCATATGTCAGTCAGACAAAAGCTATGAACCGACTAAGAATCCTTCATCACCTGTGAAATTGAGAAACAAACCTAAAAGACTTTCAGCCTCTAATAAAGAAGTTACGGACAACATCCAGGAGCTCAAGGAATGAGGGGAGTTGCCTGACTTTGTAGTCGTAGATGACATTGGTGGCGGTGTTGGTGGCGGTGCTCAGAATGTAGTGCAGCTGATGATGTCTAATCAAGTAGTGCAGCACAAAAGTTTCAGGAACGCTATCGACAATCAAAAAGTGCAGAGAGCGAAGAAAAGCATCAAGGGCAAGAGTCAGTTAGCCCGGTGAAAACTCGCCGCATTAACAGTGGTGCCAGGTCCATCACACAGGCCTCACCCTCACCCTCTACATCTTCGAGCGAACCAGTCGACACTCCATGCCTCTTCTGTGACGAAGTGGCAACAAGAAAGAGGTGAGGAAGGCCTCCACTCTTGGCTTGGATAAGAAAGTCAATGATTGCGCTCGAGTGTTAGGTGACAAACGTCTGTTGGCTAAACTTTCTGCCGGTGACATGGTCGCTATTAATGCCATCTATCATCGTGCGTGCCTGACTCGGCTCTACAGGAAAGCGGCGACGGTCGGATGTGACACGACTGAGAGTCATGCGACTCAGGTGATCCGAGCACATGTTCTCAACGAGTTACTTGACTTTATTGAAGATAATCGTGTTTCAGGGACGTCACTGGCAATAGCTGACTTGACGACCCTTTATGACAACCGCCTCGCCGCTCTCGGTTTTCCCTACATCAAATGCACTACAACACGCCTTCGAGAGGATATTGAGCGCATGATTCCCGACATCAAGGCGATGCCAATGAATCGTTGCTGGTCTCTTGTTTTCGACGACGACCTAAGCAAAGTTGTAGTTGATATGGAAAACAATACATCAACTGAAGTCTCCATCCTCCACAAAGTAGCCAAGATCCTCCGGCGAGATTATCTCCACATGAAGCAGGCTTTCACAGGCTCCTTTTCAACCTATGTGAAGCTTGAAGCTGAATCCATCCCGCCCACGTTGAGATCATTCTTGCACATGCTTCTTGATGGACCAGGTATCGATGAGCCGGCTCCTGATTCTGAGAAGTCCAAGGTTGCAACATTCATCGGGCAGCAGATCATCTTCAACTCTGTTGGACGCAGACCCAAGAAACCTGGGAGTGTTCCTCGTCACATCAAGGAGAACACCCTGCTGGCCAACAGCTTGAAGCTCATGACGCTTCCACAGGTTAGCTGAGATATTGTTGCGAGCTACTGACATAGAAATTAATATTTCTTAAAATATAATATTTCTGTCTGTAGTATATGATGAGGAATATAATATTTCTGTCTGTAGTATATGATGAGGAAGTCAATTACATTGACTTCCTCAGCATATCATCAATTACATTGACTTCTTCATTTCAGGGCAAGCAGCTCTTCACTACCATTCTCAGTGATTGTTTGAGTTCACCGGCTGACGCTGATGTTGGTGCAGTTGTCCCCTGCACACACGAGGAAGCCGACACGCGGATATTTCTGCATGTACCTGCAGCTACCTACGCCGGTCATCGTCGAGTGATCGTCCGCACCAGCGACAGCGATGTTGTAGTGCCGGGCGTCTCCACTTTTGTGGCCCTCGGACAGAGGATTGCTGAACTCTGGATTGCCTTCAGATCGCGGCGTCACTTCAGGTACAGTCATTTTATTGAGGTGTCTTTAAGCCAGGTGTCTGCAGTGTACCGATAGCTTTTAGATCATGAGGCCATTGTCTAACTCATCTTTACATTCCATGCCAGGTACATTCCAGCGCATGTTATCGCCCGCGGGCTTGGGTCATCCAAGGCAATGGCACTGCCGGCGTTTCTTGCGTTAACGGGATGCGACACTACCTCAACGTTCTATGGCAAAGGCAAGAAGACAGCCTGGTCAGTGTGGCAGTCCCTCCCTCAACTCACCTTACCTCTCGAGCTGCTCTCCTGCCTTAACCCGACCTTGGAGATGATCAAGACTCACACACCCACGCTTCAGAGATTCGTCATGCAGCTCTATGGTGTCTCTGAGGAGGGCATCACAACCGTGGATGCTGCTAGACTCTCCCTCTTCCTCCACAAAGGATGCGACTTCGAGCACATGCCTCCAAGCAGCGACGCTCTGCATCAGCACCTCCTCAGAGTAGCCTATCAGGTAAGACAGCATTGCATGGATGGGGTATCACTCGTGCTTGAGATTACTGCATGCAGTTGTATTTCTAGAAGTGTTATTTCAACTAATCACTTATTTCTCTTGTGACTTCAGAGTGGACACGTGTGGGATAACACGCTCCTCAAAGCTCCAGCTCCAGTCTCTCCAACGGAATGGGGATGGCAGCAAGAATCCCCCGACTCTGCGACAACTCCAGTCTACACCACAACTCCCACCATTTCGCGGGACATACCAGAGCATGTCATTTGCCAGTGTAAGACAGACTTTAAGGCTCCTTGTAAGTGCTACGTGAAGGGGCAGCCCTGCATGTAGCTCTGTAGATGTAAAGGTTCGTGCTCCCACACTGGTATGAGTGAGGTACAGATAGATGAGGAATCAGGTTAGTGCTGAACGAAGGAATGTCATGAATGTGCTTACATTATCACAACATTGTGTGGTGATATATTTGAGTCTGCTAGTTATTGGTCGAGTATACTCTGTATCAATTATACTATTTAGATATCACAAAACTTGTAAATTTATCATTCAATTTGCAATTCTTGCTTCCATACCTCTAAATTCTGTTTTCATAAATTTTATCAAAATGTCAACTTTGTGTATCATTTCCAGGATTTGACCTTTAAATGCATTCCAAATGTAAAATTGATGCCAGACATGAGTTCAGCGACCTCAAATTAGCTGGAAAACATGTATCATAATAGTTTCTATGACAAACGGTTCCTTGGCTCTGAGTCGACCATGTTTTCCAATATGGCCGACGGCGGCCATCTTGGATTTAAGATACAACTTGTGTCTTTGGATAATTTTTTTCCGATGCCCCTAAGGAACTTCCATACCAAAGGGGACCTTTGCATCATGATTTGAAGTGAAAAGTCACTGAGCATGTCTACTATTAGGCACACTTACAGAAATTACAAGAAAGCTGATTGGGAACAGTTCAAAATACAGACTGAGGAACAATTCACCACATTAAACAGCACACCCATCATAAACATCAATACAACACTCAAGACATTTAATGAGATCATCAATAATGCAAACAAATACATACCCAAGGGCAACATTAGGAAATAGGCCACCTCATAAGGCAACGTAACAACCTCAAATATAACACACAAACACCACACACAGAAGCCATAAAACAGCAGTTACAACAGCTCAACACAGAAATAAACAACAAACTCAAAGAAAAACAAACAGAAACATTCAGGGAATTCATAACAACACTAAACCACTCCACAGATACATCCAGGCTATACAAGACTATAAACAGCATTACCCACTAACAGCGGCATTCACACCTCACACGCGGCTATCTGTCGCAGCCAAAATAATATCCCAACATACACACAACAAGCTAACATTCTAGTTAATCAATACGCAAAGATAAGTCACTTAAACAGAGACAACAACCAGAAACACGCAGACAGACAAACAGCCAGACAAGAAAACCTACAGACTCGACACGACCATTACACCCTTCAATACAGACCAGACCACCAACATCATCAAAAACATTAAGAATTCGAAGGCTACTGGACCAGACAACATATCTAACATTCACCTTAAACACTTGGGCCCACAAGGAATACTAGCTCTCACAAATATCAGCACATATTCATACCAACACTGTATTATTCCTGACATATGGAAACAAGGTAAAATTATTACACTACTCAAACCAAACAAAAATCCAACAGAACCAGCTTCCTATAGACCCATTACTTTACTATGCACACCTTCCAAAGTAACAGAAAGACTAATCTTACAAATCAACAACCCACACATTCCACTATCGCCTACTCAACATGGATTCAAACCTCACCACTCAACCACGACATTACTCACTAACCTCACGCAGCACATCATGGATGGCATCAACTCCAGACGACCAGCTCAACGTACACTATTAGCAACAATAGACATTAGTAAAGCATTTGATGCTATCCCACGCTTCCCTCTCATAAACAAAATACTCAACACAAATATGCACAATAACACCAAAAGGTGGCTGAGCAACTATCTTTCAGGAAGATACTCACATGTCACATTTAATGGCAAGTCATCCAAAAACAAGCTTTTTCCGAACGGAGTCCCTCAAGGCTCTGTTCTCTCACCAACACTCTTCAACTTATACATGCATGACATTCCAACACCCATAGATAACAAGCTTACCTTATCATCATATGCAGATGACATCACTCTAACATCCACCCACAACAACATCGACACCGCTACAAATAACCTACAAACATACATAAACAGTATACAAGACTGGCTCACACACAATAGACTCAAAGTAGAACCCACAAAATCAACCATCACCTTGCTTACAAGCAAAACAAAAGAACACCAGGTAATTCCACAGCTTACACTAAACAACATCAACATTCCACACACTCACAGGACCAAAATACTTGGGGTCACATACAACACATCATTATCTTTTGCAAACCACATTCAGGACATTAAAAACAAATGTACGGCAAGACTTAACACGCTTAGGGTACTAACAGGCACAAACTTTGGACACCAGAAGGAAACAACATCACTCATATACAAACAATATATTCGCTCAGTTATGGACTATGCTAGCCCATGATGGGCACCCATTATCTCAAACACACACATAAACACCTTACAGACAATACAAAACAACGCACTTCGTATCATTACAGGATGTACTCAAACAACACCAATAGAACACCTGCACACAGAAACAAAAATACTGAAAGTTAGGGAACATTTAGACATGAGGGGAACACAATTCATGGTAGCAGCGACAACTTACCCACAACACCCTTGCCACTACATGTACAATCATGCACCAACACCTCGCACCATTAAGGTAACACCAGAGAGACATTATAACCAAATACTCCATTCCATACCACGTCCCACAGACATCCGAATGCAGTCCTAGGTGCGAAGCCGCCACCCATTAACAGGTCAGAGATCAGCCTGAGCAGATCGGATCGAGTTAACTTAGCACGATTCCGATGTGAACATCACCCCAACTTACGGACATATAAACACAGACTAGACAACTCCATAGATGACACCTGCCACCTGTGCCAGGACACACCACAAACAATTGAACACATTATGACAGACTGTACCGCTCTAGCACAACAACGAACACAATACAACATCACTAGTGCGCTGAACCTCTGGTCCACTCCGGATAGGGTGATCGGTTACCTGCGTGCCGCCGGTTTGCTCGATCAGGGTGGACTGATCGGCTAAACAACAACAACAACAACTATTTAGCTTTTGTTAATAGTTTTAGAATAGTCTCATATATTTTTTTTAATTCTAAGGATAGGTTTGCAGAGCAGACTAAGTCTCGTGTTATTTACCAATATATCTGCAATAGCACACAGCTCCAATTCACCCTCCGTGTGGATCAACACATCTGGGATATCTGTCCCCTGGTCTGCCCCTGTTCAATCCCTCTCATTCAGCTATTAGACTTCATTCGGAAACAACCAACCACCCACTAAGACACAATTGTTTTAGGATAATAACAAACCCATAACATTTTACATTTGAGAATGATGGAGTCTCTCTACATTAATAAATTGAAATCTATATTGAAAAATTATGACAGTTATTAATTTGTTATCACAACTACTATTACTTGCCACTTTCACATTTTTATGTAATAAATAAACTAGATACCATTAAATTTGCCTAAAAAGCCTCCATGCTTCCAACAGCAATTCAGATCAGAGTATTGTGAATACATTAATGTATCAAATATCGAAAATTTAAAACTCTGTCACTTGTATTCTTTTCTGAATAAAGATTTGTTAATTTGAATTTTAATTTAGAAATATTTTAATTTATTTTTATTTTTATTTTAATTGTTTTATTTTGGAAGATTTGAATTAATGTTCTTTTATAAAAAGTTCTTATTATGTGCTGATATTAAATAATTTTGTAATTTTATATATTATTCATGTTAGAAGTGTTCAGATGAATGCAACTTAAGTCATGAGTCTTTGTCTTTTGTAGCTATTGAAGGTGTAGGTTGAGCTTCCGAAACGTTTAGTCTTTCAATAAATAAAGTGAGAAGCAAGTTGGTTTCTGCAACTGTATTGTTGTTCTTTATATAGTATATGTATATATATAATTACTTTAAATCTCGCAAAACAAATTTTATTTACCTTGATGGAATACCTTATCTATGCCTACATATTACTCGTATATAATCATAAAATACCTTTCCATGCAGAGTTTGTAGAAAATCGTAAAATAACGGGTAATTCGACATAAACTCGAAGGCTCATTCGTACTAATTTGTATATCTCTTCTATTTCCTTTGGAAGATCAATGAAAGGCATTTCTAATTCCGGAAAAGGGCTTTCCTGTCTTTCTTCCTTTCTTGGTTCATGAATTAGCTCGTCCCACTCCTTAATATATCTGTAAAACAAACCAATAGACATTACATTATGTTACATCATGCTGGATTAGTCACACAAAGAACTATTTATACAACGATAGCTCTCCCACACAAACGTCGAAAGAAACAAAATTGTGTTATTTACAGCAGATCCTTTACTCAGACTCCCTTCTTGCCGTGTCTAATCCAGTGGTTCCCACCCTCGGGTCCCGACCCAAATCAGGGTCGCGGGAGTCCCCAAGTAGAGCCAGAAAAGGTCACTATATTCACTACTTCTTAATTCAATTTATATTTATATACATATTTAAATTTTATCATAAGCCTCAGGGTCGGGAGGTCCTGTTGGTGGCCAATTTAGGGTCTCAGCAAAATAGGCTGGGAACTACTGGACTCTAACCGAATGTGCTTCTGCCCAAAACATTGTACACTGTGAACAACGAGGAGAGCCAAAAACAGATGCCTCATAAACTTCGGTGTTGTTGAATAGAGTATTTACCACTCATTATTTTTAACCAGATTGAAAAAAGTAAGAATTCAGAAGGCGAAGAAAAAGGTTAGAATGTAAGAACCATTTAAACAAAGACAAATCTGTGTTTGGGGGTTTGATAAAATAAGGTAAAAAAAACGCTTCGGAGAAGAAGAAACGTTGCATTTTCACCCATGTACGTATAAATCTCGTCTCAAGCTTTTGGAAGAGGAATTCATTCATGATACGAGTATAAGAAAATAATTTAAATATTTTAGTCTTATCATTGCTATAAACATACCTTTCAATCAATTCTCGGTGTTTAGAAGACACATTTGAAATCATTTCTGGATCTTTCAAGACGCCTCTAAATAATTCTACAACATTTTTATCATAGTAATATAAAGAGGAGACTATGGGTGCTGGGGCCTCTTGAACCGTTTTTACTGTGCTGTTGTCATTCTCAAATGTATTATTGCCTTTTAAGGGCAGCGTAGGTGAAGGGTATATCTCAACGGTGAGATTCTCTCTCTTTTTCAAATGAAATTCAATTTCCATATTATACATAGCTACTTCTAGCTGAGACTGAAACACGGGGACTTCTTCGCTTTGCCCTGAATTGAAACAGAAGAACAACAGTACCAAAACATTTATTTTCTCCATCATTCACTGAAAAGGTAAGAAGAGGATAAATTAAAAGATTAAAATTTCATTAGATTTTAAAGAAGGGGCAAGTCTAGAATATTCACTATTTTAATAAATGAACCAACTTGGGCATTTAGCATTTTATATATACAGTATATATGAAAATTATTTCACGAAAGTTACATGTGAATAATATTTATGATGAAAATAACCACGAAACCATTCTGTTTCCTTTTTCCTTCGTGGCTACTTTCATCATATATATATATATATATATATATATATATATATATATATAGCAAAGGACCACAGGGGAAAGGAAAAAGAAACACGAAGTCCGAGCGCTTTCGTGATATAGTCCCATCTTCAGGGACAAGAGAGAAATAGGAAATATTTCTCTCTTGTCCCTGAAGATGTGAATATATCACGAAAGCGCTCGGACATCGTGTATCCTTTTCCTTTTCCCTGTGGTTCTTTGCTTATCAAAAAGATCGCGCGTTGCTTTGTGATTTCTTTGCATATATATATGATTTTTTTCGCAACTGTACTCACTACAAAGCGAACTAAACTGGCAACACTTTTTGCCACTATTAAACAAGACTGGATGAGCATAGCGGCATTTCAACCAGTTCTGCCTTCAACTTAAGCATAGTGAAATAAGGCCTCTTGACTCACGATTTGAAACCTACTGCCATTCACTTTAATTCCTGAACAAATCCCATCAAAATGAAGATTTCACCACCGAACATTTGTGCTGAAGTTAATAGACAGTTCTCTCGCAACCTTTATCATAACCTACTGAACTTGTTAAGTTAGCTCAATAAATTTACCTTATTATGTCCCTACATATACACTAATTATCTTTATAATTTCATGACGCCATTTTTAAAGATTTTGTATATACAGTATTCTAACTGCCCTTTTATTTTTGTATACATTTGCATACTTCTTGTTTCATTACAATCAATCATTTTATCAAATATTATAATTATTTGTTCACCTTTACCATTCTATGTAATATATATTTTTGTATATCTTTTTGTTTCATTATAATCAGTGGCGTAGCTACATTTCCGGTGCAATAGAGCAAGAATTTCCAAGCGTCAGTAGTATGACCACAAAATGGACGAGTGCAGAGCAAATGCAATGTTGATCAATTGAATGCCAGTGCCAGTGCCACCCCACTCACCCTTCTTGCAAGATGCCACCCTCCCCTCTCACCAGAGAACCAAAAAAAAGGGGGGAAATAAAAAAGGGGGCAGGGGGGAATCCCCGAAACTGCCACAAGCTAGGGGTAATCTCGCCCAAACCTAACCTAAGAGAGAGAGAGAGAGAAAGAGAGAGAGAGAAGAGAAGAGAAATTTTTTTCGTCTGGACCTCCAGACGCATAATAAAGCTCTTGACCTTACAGTTGGCTTAGAAGGTGCAAATCAGCAATTTTGGCTTAAGCGTCGTTCTTTACGATATATATATATATATATATATATGAAAATTATTTCACGAAAGTAACACGTGAAAAATATTTATGGTGAATAAAACCACGAAGGAAAGGAAACACAGAATGGTGCTCAAGCGCTTTCGTCTAATGACATCCTCAGGAACACTGAAGTAAATAAAGAGTTCGAGACTATATATAGGTCACCAAAGATATATATATATGTATATAATAAATATAGAAATAAAAATTGTGGGAGGAGCATACAAATTTGTAAGGAAAACTACTAATTTTAGCACTTTGCCCTTCTTGTCTAAATTCGTTCTGAACGAATTCAACACAAGATCAAATGGATTGTTTAGAATCAATTCTGTAGATAATGCATGAATGATATATAGGTCACAAAAAAAAAAATATATATATATATAAAAATAAATTGAAAAATAAAAATTGTAAGAGGAGCATACAAATTTATAAGGGAAAACTACCAAAGTTTTAGCACTCTGCCCTTCTTGTCTAAATCCGTTCTGAACGAATTCAAAACAACAGGATCAAGTTGAAAAAGACCTTGGCTCATGTTAAAGTTATTTGTAAGTTGGATAATAGCAGACTCAAGAATATTTCTATTAACAATGTTGCTAGAGTGAAACAAACCTGAAGCATTATTCCAATCAATACAGTGGGATAACTCTGACAAATGGAAAAAAAGGGCACTGGACGACTGTCCCGTTCTAACGGGATATTGATGCTGTTTTACACCCGCGTACAAATCCTTTCCCGTCTGACCAATGTAAAAGGAATCACATTGTTTACAACCAATTTTATAGATAATGTCTGAATTATTGGTAGGGCTATTTTTTACTATGATATTTTTCAAAATATTGTCATATGAAAATACTACATTAATATCCAAAAGTTTAAATACATTAGCAATGCCTAAAAAGCCCGGGAAAGATGGAAGTACTAAAATATTCTTTGACAAAGTGCGAGTGTTATTATTCACACGATAGAAGGTTCGTTTTGCCTTGTTAAGACAAGATTCCATAAACGCAGGTGGGTAGCACAGATCACTTCCAATACTCTTGAATTTTTCCAATTCGGCATCGATGTATTCCGGACTGGCGATCCTAAGAGCGCGGAGAAACATTGAAGAAAATATGGCCTTAATGGGGGTGTCATGTCCAGAGTAAAAGTGTACGTAGGACAAATTGTTTGTTTTTTCCGAGAGATGCTAAACTTAAAACGTGGGCTTTCCCTATGTACACGCACATCCAAAAACGGGATTGAGGGGACTTAATCATTTAACTGAAGGAGGCAGTCATCCAGGTCACGATTCATGGGCCCGATACACAAAATATCGTCGACGTACCGCAACAATGGGATGCCAACCCCCAGGATTCTCGGAATGTAAGTAATTTCGAAAAACTCCATATAAATATTGGAGAGGAGGGGCGACAAGGGGTTGCCCATGGCCATCCCGAAAACCTGTTGATAATACTCGCTATTGAAAGTGAATTTACAGTCTTTGATGCAAAGCTTAATAAGTTCCAAAACGATGTGTGCAGGTAGTGGCAGGTCATACTTATGTAATTCTCGGGAGAGAAAATCAAGCATATCGTCAATCGGCACCTTTGTAAACAATGAACAAACGTCAAAACTGATCAATCTATCGTTGGTTTCAGTGCGTACATTATTTAATTTTTCAGTAAGATCCATGGAATTCCATTTTTACAGGGTTTTATAGGCATTGCTAATGTACTTAAACTTTTGGATATTAATGTAGTATTTTCATATAACAATATTGTAAAAAATATCATAGTTAAAAATAGCCCTACCAATAATTCAAGCATTATCTATAAAATTGGTTGTAAACAATGTGATTCCTTTTACATTGGTCAGACGGGAAAGGATTTGTACGCGCGTGTAAAACAGCATCAATATCCCGTTAGAACGAGACAGTCGTCCAGTGCCCTTTTTGTCCATTTGTCAGAGTTATCCCACTGTATTGATTGGAATAATGCTTCAGTTTTGTTTCACTCTAGCAACATTGTTAATAGAAATATTCTTGAGTCTGCTATTATCCAACTTACAAATAACTTTAACATGAGCCAAGGTCTTTTTCAACTTGATCCTTTTGTTTTGAATTAGTCCAGAACGGATTTAGACAAGAAGGGCAGAGTGCTAAAACTTTGGTAGTTTTCCCTTATAAATTTGTATGCTCCTCTTACAATTTTTATTTTTCAATTTATTTGTATATATATATTTTTTTTTTTTTTTTTGGTGACCTATATATCATTCAGGCATTATCTATAAAATTGGTTGTAAACAATCCATTTGATCTTGTGTTGAATTCGTTCAGAACGGAGTTAGATAAGAAGAGCAAAGTGCTAAAATTGGTAGTTTTCCTTACAAATTTGTATGCTCCTCCCACAATTTTTATTTCTATATGTATTATATATATATATATATATTTTTTTTTTGTGTTGTGACCTATATATAGTCTCGAACTCTTTATTTACTTCAGTGTTCCTGAGGATGTCATTAGACGAAAGCGCTTGAGCACCATTCTGTGTTTCCTTTCCTTCGTGGTTTTATTCATCATATATATATATATATATATATATATATATATATATGTACCAAGGGAAGCATATATTCCAATCGTTCATTGGATAATAAAACACAACTACATCATTCTGTTTATTTAGATGAATTATTGGAAATAATTTAACATACATAAAATATATAGAAAATAATATACTAGGGGCACTCAATATATTTTGAACCACCCTTTTTTCTTAGCTAAATAATAGGCCATGGGGCTAAAATGTCTTTTGAACCGTAAGTTTCAACTTTCTGCGCTTCACATAACCGGATTTTTCCAGTTTGAACCTCCCCTCCTTGTATAAAACCGCTTCTAAACGTCCTTGTATAAAACCGATGGTTAACGCAGTTTCCAAAATGACGTCTGACAGTGATGTGCGTCATAAACACTGAGCTGTTATCGAGTTCTTAACCGCAGAGAAGGAAACAGTTGGAAGTATTCACAAACGTCTACAAAACGTTTACGGGGATACTGTTGTTGATCGAAGCAGAGTTGGACGCTGGTTTAAACGTGTGAGATCATTGAAGAGAGGGAGAGCCAGCCTCGATGATGAGCCACGCAGCGGTCGTCCGGCATCGGCTGTAACATCTCACACTGTGCAACGTGCTAACAGCATCATTCGATCAAATCGGCACGTCACATAAAAGGAGCTATCACTGGAGCTAGGAATTAGTGAAGGAAATGTGAATACGATAATTCAGCAACTAAGATACTCAAAACTGTGTTCACGGTTTGTTCCTCGCCAACTGACTGAAGATCACAAAGCCCAAAGAAAAGAAATTGCTTCTGAGTCGTTGGTTCGATACGAGACAGAAGGGGATGACTTCCTTTCACGAATTGTGACTGGGATGAGACTTGGA
>JAJOZX010000044.1:1725000-1805000 GCA_023014485.1 Bathynomus jamesi | reverse complement strand
GTGTCTTTAGGCATGAAATTGTTCTTGAACACAGTAAAGCACAATGAGGCGATGGTGGTTGCGACTTGCAGCGGATCGTAGTTGAACCGGTCTATATACATCCTTCTAAAGGCCTGGAAACATACTCTAAGCACGCGCACATCATTCACGCAATAACGCTCACATTCATCAGCTATATTGTATAGAATTTCTTCATTAAAACTGTTGTAGTAGCGGTCAAAATCTTCACGCTCACTATCACTCATGTTGGCGTAGTTAAAGTAATGTTTTGGGGGGATGCAGTCCCACGTAATTTAAAGTGTCGCTAGTGAGGAAAGTGTATGGGAAATATCTTTTTGAAACTTCGGCGGCTACGCCCATCACCTTGGGTAGCTTGGTTAATTTACAAGGTGTGAATAATAAAGTGTCTTTAAACTAAACATTACCTCTTATTTGCATCTGTAAAAGTTTGTTTCCTCTTTTCAAGGGATCATCTGTAAATATCTCCAATGACTCGTGTTCAAGCAGTTCCTTATAAAGGAATTCTGTGTAAAATTTTGCCCGTTATGGTAAAAAATATACACAGTAATTTTTTTTAACTTGTCCGCTAACTTGACAATATAGGACACAAAGAGTTTCACGGAGTTGTCATGTGCATTCGTTTTAAATACGTTTGTTCGTTTACCAAATTTGTGACACTCATCACACTCGACTTCCATGCTCTCATCGTAGATAGTCTTGCTTACAAGTAGATGTGGGATAACCTCTTTGGTTTCAGCAAACGTATATGTTTCTATATCATAGTACACAGTTATACAAGGTCTATTTTTAGGCTGCGCATCTTTCATATAACATACATGCTTAACTCCATCCGCCTTATATTTATCATGGCATGTAGAGCAGTGAATTTCATCACATTTATGCGTGAATTTCCAAAAATTATCCATCATATGAAACGTACCACATTCACAGATTCTCATTTTCCTGCAAGTGCCAATTGACTTATGGAGCTCAAAGCATTTATCATTGAAAAATGTGCGTCTACACACATTACAGTCCCTCTTCTCAGCTTCAACTACACGACTTTCACATTTGGGACTTTTACACTGCTCGCATACCATGTGGCATTCCTTATAATGTTTCTCTACATCATCCGCAGACTCGAGACAGCCCTTACACAAATCATGATGCCTTCTATATTTTCGACTTTTATCATAACTCGCGTATAGGTCCCTTATATTACAAATGGGGAGATACGTTGATCCTGACAGCCCTAAAATAAGTAGGGGTCTTGTACGGTCTCTCACACTGCTTTTAAAACATACACCGTCCTACGACGATTATCCATTCCAAATACAACTATACGAACATTCATTTCCTGCTCTACCCTTCTCAGCTCTTCAGTACCCATATTACAGTCAAACTCAAGCTTGCAATCTGAAGCCAGTTTACGAGTACGCTGCACAACCGTAAGCACCCAAAATATTTTGACCCAGGTATTTAGGTCAGTAAACATATAACCCAAGACTACTGCAATAAAGCCGCAACCACGCTCGGTGTCTATATGCCGTCTGTAAATAGCCTGAGAATTGAAGTTAAGCGGAAAGGTGTGGCAGTATGACCTGCAACACGGAATACCCGGTCAATATCTATCGTGAAGCTGTCCATGTTGAAGGTTGTACTACTTTGAGAGGCCTGCTTTATACGGCCCATAATATACGCTATATCTACAGCGGCCAAGCGCCTGTATGCTATTACTACCCAAAAATCATCTATATCCCCGTCATCTGACCCGAACCCGAAGGACAGCCCCGTCCTGACTTCACGTTCGTCGCTGTTCTGAAGGAAAAACTCCACAATACGTTCGACTACGCGTCGCAGTCTGTGCTCAACACCATTGCTATACATGGTTCGCGGGTAACTCTGACTATGTACCGATTTCTAGTTAGGGCTGGGGTGGGGGTAGCGGTGCGCACCAGCTCGAATGTTATACCATCCTCTACAGAACGAGAAGCTGCTGCTGGTGTGGAGGATGTGACCGGAATTGAACGGGAATAAGGGGGCACATGTTTATTTGAGGAAGGAGCTAGTGTGGGGGACGTATCGTGAGACGTAGAGGGTTGGGGCTCTATTACTGGGGGTCTAACAGCCGGAGCGCCCCTAGCACGCTTTATACCTGATGTGGAAGGCACCTCATCATCATCTTCATGCCGCCGCTTTGAATTGTCGCGTGGGGGCGCTAAAGCTGGCGTTGGTGGGGGTTCGCTAGCGGGAGTGAAGCCTGTAGCCACAACTACACTGTCATCGGAATCGTCTGTAATATCGATGATGGGGACATGTTGCTGTACCTCATCGTCATTCACGGATCTGTGGAAGGGGAAAAACAAGACTGTAGAATATAAGGAACATCACATATAATTTTATTATATTTTGTAAATATTCCACTTAGGAGTGTGACGTGTTGGAGATGGATTCTGTAGAAAAATTCAGGTTCACGAGCCCATCCACATTTATTATATGTGGCCCTACAAGTTTTGGTAAAACTGTGTTTATGCTTAAAATCATTAAAGATAAGGGGGAGATGTTCTCAAAATTTGTGCAAAAGGTCATATCGTACTATTCGACATACCAGTCAGTATTCAATGAGTACGAAGATGATAGTTTGTTCCACAAAGGTGTATATGACGTTAATTCGTTAAAGGGAAATGAACATACAGTCATTGGAATTGACGATCTCATGTTGGAAATGGATAAAACGTTTGCCGAGACATTTACAGTGCTCTCCCACCCTCTTAACATAAGCGTGTTCTTCATCAATCAGAATCTATTTTTCAAAAATACATACATGCACGATGTGTCGTTAAATATACATCTAGTCTTATTCTCACAACATAGACATGCGGCACAAATTAGGGTATAAGCCAATCAAATATTCCAGAATCAGCATAAGGAGGTTTTGGAAGTTTATAAAGAAGCTACGAATCAAGTTACGGATATTTGCTTTGTGACCTTCACCCGCGAAACACGTTTAGGGTGCTTCTAAGAACAAATATATTCTCAAACGGGCCTGAAACGGTGTGTATTCCAGAATGACAAAGAGCCTAAGAAATACCGTGAATTAATAATAATCTATCATCGACTGCCCCGGGCATTGCAACAGTTTTTGTTAAAAATATTGACTCCGACTTTTTAAAATGCATCTGTGAAATCTGTCTTAACATTATAAAATGTAATGTACCAATGAAACCCCCTCAGAAGGCTCGCCTACGTCGTTGCAAGAACATAATACGTACACTCGCTCGTAAAAGTCAAACTGTGGGGAAGAAAAAACGAATTATTATACAAAGAGGGGGTTCATTCCTCCCCATCTTATTTTCAGTTTTGGGGTCTTTACTGACAAGATTAATATAATGAAAAAAGTAGTTGTGATTCCACACGAGGTATATGCTTCACTGCAAAGCTCAAAAAGTCCAGATACGGTTCTAGAGCCCCGTAAAAGCAGGCTTAAAAGAATGGAAAGCGAATTGTTAGATCTATTAAATAATGAAAAGTCACCTGATGAAAAAAGAATCTTATACCAAGAAGCTCTGCAGAAATTTCTTCATGAGTATGAAAATTATAAGAATCCGACAGAGGTCCCCGTGGTTATTAGGCACTGCCCAGACAACGTTGAGCATGGTGCCATAGGGCCTGGGATCGACGCTAGAGATGACCAGTCAAAGAATAACGGGTCGACCCCACAACATATCGAACATGTATTAAAAAGCATACGTTGAGGAATAAAGGTTTAAGTCTTTATAATCTATTGAGGACCCCATTATACAGTGGGCCGATACAGGTGAGGCCATTGTTGAAGAAACAAAGGTACAGGGATCGAATATCGTTGACATCGTCCATGACCTGGTGAAAAAGTGGGATAGGCCCTCACCATCAGGATGGAAGCATATTAAAGCAAGACTACAACAAATAAATGTCCCCAAAATATTGATAGGAAATCTGAACAGGTTAAAAGCCTTGGCGCAAGCCTCGCATGTACCACAACTCAGCACGCCATCACCCCCAGCTGTAGCATCTCTGAAGAGGAGAGAGGAAGAGACCAAACAACAACGGTGAACCCTCCCCGCGTGCCTCTAAAATACGCAAATGGCTAACATATTAAGAAAACGTTATTATGACATTTCTAGCCCAACCTCCTACGGCGGGGTTGATAAACTGTATAGAGGTGTTTATAATGAGGGAGTAGGGAAAAAAGATGAGAGGTTTTTGCGAGAGCAGGATGCTTATATACTTCATAAGCCTGTGAGAAAAAGGTTTAAAACAGCCAAGACAACAGCGGCATCGATTGACTCTATTTGGTAGGCGATTTAACAGACATAAAAAGATATTCAGTGTATAATGGTGGCTACCGCTACATCCTATTCATAATAGATGTATTCTCTAGATACCTGTGGTTAATTCCCCTGAAAAAAAATCGCCTGAAACAGTAGCTAAAGTTACCAAAATACTGATTCATGGCTATTTTTGTGCAGATATGGGGAAAGAATTTATAGGCCAAGCTTTTCAGAACATGCTGAGAGTTTAATATCAGCTACTACACTACCAATTCTATACATAAAGCCTCTTTAGCTGAAAGAGTTCAACATACCATAAAGGAACGCATGCATCGCTATTTTACATATAAAAACACATACAGATAAATAGACATTCTGGAGTCGCTAGCCACATCCTACAACCGTTCAACCATCGTGCGATTGGGACAACACGTAACGAAGTTTTGGAAAGAGGTACACACATAGAGCGTGAGGTGGCAAGAGATATTCGTAGAACGCCGCCACACTATGCGAGTTTCAAAATCAATGATTACACCAGTACACATTTGAAAACTTGTCGATCGATTCTTACAAACTAGTTGGTGATTCTATATAATTTGAGTGCGTTGATCTAAAAAATATAGTTAGTTTTTCCCTATCACGTATGGTTTTCTTACTACAGGGTGTGTCATAAATCCCCCATTTATCCCCAAATGTGAACCATCTTATCGAGACCAACATTGGATTGCACATGCTAAACCATAAATTTTGTTGTTATAGACTACAGTAACGCTTACATAATAATGTAGGGTAAATATATATAACAACCAGTCCCGTTCCCAGCAAAATACTCTCTCCCCTCCCATCAATGGGTGGTTAACGTTTGGGGACAGATGAGTATTACAACACCCCTTGTAGCACGAAATCTTTAGGTGATAGAGTAAAACCTAATTAAAGCAGAATTAAATAGCTCCTAGCTCTTGGACAAGCATATTGCTTGTTTATGAACGAATAAAAAACATTTCAGGACTTATTCCAAAGACTTAAGACTACGAAGGTAGATCTGACTAATAACGACTAAACCGGTGCTTCTTTGATGTTTTCTTATGCTGTGCGTTAGGCTGATCTCGTTGCAGACACCAGCAGTAATCCGCCATCATATTTGTATGCCATCTTCCTTGATATCTTCTTTCCATGGTTTTGATGTCCTGGTGAAATCGTTCCCCTTGCTCCTCACTGACATCTCCGAGATTTTCGGGAAAACGGTCAAGATGCGAAAATAAGAAGTGAACTTTGAGGCTCATGTTGCAGCCTAAGGCGCAAAACTTTTTAAGCATATTTTCCACCAGTCTTTCATAATTTTGGCTTTTGTAGTTTCCCAAGAAGTTTTCAACATCTTTGAAACCAAGCCATGCTTCTTTTTCTTTATTGGTCATTGTGTTCAGGAAATGATCGTCTGTCAATAACTTTCTAATCTGAGGACCTATAAAAACACCTTCCTTTATTTTCTCGTAGCTAATCTTTGGATATTTTGAACAAATGTACTTGAAACACTCACCTTCTCTATTCAATGCCTTGACATACTGCTTCATCAAGCCTAACTTAATGTGCAAGGGTGGTAGGAGGATTTTATTTGGTTCAACTAGATGTTCATGTAAAATGTTCTTTAATCCTGGGGTAAGATTCTCTCTAGGAGGCCAAGTTTTCCGCTTCCAGTGCTGGTCACGTGCTCGACTATCCCATTCGCAGATGAAACATGGCATCTTAGTGTATCCTGATTGCTGCCCAAGCAACATGCAAAGGACTTTGAGATCCCCACACAATATCCATCTGTGATTTTGATACTGAATTTTTTCCAGAAGCAGTTTCATGTTATCATAGGTTTTAGAGGAATCTATAAACAACCTCCAGTCACTGGTTTGGTATTCGATGCCTAGCTTCCACACTAATCCTGTGATGTCCTTGCAAAATACCAAGGGACCATCTTCTTCGAAAAAAGGCACGAAGTCTTTCTCACGATTTCTGTACCAAGCGAAGTATGTGTCGGATGCCAATAAATTGTTCTCCTGCAATCTAGACCCCAAAAGTTCTGCAGAGTCCTTAGGCAGATTCAAATCCCTGACTAAGTCATTTAGTTCAGCTTGGGTTAATGGTTTAGGATCTCGGTCAGCTGTTGGCTGTTCATAAACATCATCATTGTCTGGATTTGGAGCTGAATCAGAATCTGAATTGTATTGACCCAGACTCTCGGGTGGGCGGGGAATAGGGACTTCTGGACCATGGGGTACCGGCCTTATTGCAGATGGAAGACTTGGGTATTGAAGGCTCTCTTTATTCTTTGCATTATAACCTCTAACATTGCAAGAACAGAAGTAGCAGTCGTCGATATGGTTTCTAGGCTCGCGACATACCATAGGGATCCCAAATGGCAAACTTTTCTTTTTACCTTTGCTCCAATTCCTTTGTGCCGCAACACACGTAAGACAAACTTTGTGTGGAGCCCAACTTTTGTCTTGATCTCCTAATTTAATTCCAAAATAAGCATGATAAGCTCTCTTAATGAAGGTCGTTACATTTGTCCTTTGTTTTACAACAACATACCGACCACAAATATAACAAAGTATGTCTGGACTATGGGTACATCCTCTAGAAGCCATTATTAAAATGTTAAAGACGTAATGTTAGAATTATCTATCTGAAAAATATGAAAAAACGAAATTAATTAAAGATAAAAAAGGTAAAAATTTACAAAACGCCCCAAAATTGTTTTGCTAATAATTTTAAAACTGTGGGTGATAGAAAAAACTGGTAGCATTTTTTAATTCAGCGCAGCGAACTGTTTCAGAATCACAACTCAAAATAAAGAAATCGATTTTCATGCAGACCGGTGTTATGTAAGGCTGTCGCGTTCGGGAAATAAATTCGCGAAGGGATTTGAGCAAGGTTGGACACGTGAGATTTTTAAAGTTAGGGCTATGAGACCTAAAGGAGAGATAATGCTGTATTGCAGCGAAGATTTGACTGGGGAGGAAATCGCAGGAGGCTTTTACTGCGAGGAGCTGCAGAAAGTGACATTTAATTTAGGAAAAAACGTGTTTAAAATTGAAAACATTTTAGGTAGAAAAAGCTCAGGAAAGAGAAAAATGTACCTAGTGAAATGGCTAGGGTACCCAGAAAACTTCAACACCTATATAAAAGCTGATGCAATAATGAAACTTAAATAATATGCAACATGGCGCCTAACCACTTCTATATCACACTCTCGTCCTCTTCTTCTCTCTCTGTACATCCTGGCAACACACTGGCCAACTTTGTAACAGAACTCTACGGTCCCATTGAATTGAGTCGTGATTCGTATGAGGTTGGAATATGCGAAATTCAGCTGGATACCAACTTTTTAAGTATTGATTATAAAGAACCCGTTTTTACGGTTCTTAAAGACCGTGATGAGTGTGAAAAGGCCGTGATAACTCGGGATAAAACCATGCGTGCCGCCAGGAGTGGGGAGGCACTGTATTACACTAGAGTAGTAACACTAGGCCTGGGTCGTTATGGTGCGGCCGAGGATGTTGTGAAAGACTTAAACGGTAGTTTAAAAAAACTCAAATCTTACGGATGATTTAGTATACGAAATCGTAAACAAAGAAACCCATGCACATATTCTGACCTTAAAATCACAGGCTAACAGAAATATTAAAGACAAAGGATTGTTCAAAATTATAACCGAGGGCCGATATGGAGCAGCCCTTCAAAGAGATACCTTTCACGAGGCACAACATGACTTGTCCAGCCTAATGTATCAGTTGAAATTGGAGAAATTGGGCGATGGCTATCCACCCCGAGACATATGCTATATTTACAGAAATATCGTGAAGCAGGGCCGTTTCTAGCCATTAGGGTGCCCTAAGCAGTATACCCATTTGAGGCCCCACTCCTCCATCCACCAACTCACGCCATACTACATCACCTCAGCACACACATACAAAAAATGGCTGTGTTAATAAAAAACAATTATGAAACAATTTTAATGAAACATTTATGTCCAAAACAACAAATATGTACTTTCAGAAGACAAACAGAAAAAAATACTCCTAATGAAATTCCTGAAAATTAGCTTATACATTATTTAAAATAAATGACAGAACTATGTATAAAAAAATAATGCAATTATCAACTACCAAACAATTACTAACTCTACGATGCAATCGTGTAATAGCTAACAGTTATACAGAACAGTTTGTATCTTCAAAATTTTTGCCTCCTAGATTTTTCTGGGCGAAATCATCAATAACATCATCATATGAAATCTCCCTGCCAACGTCCTGGCTGATGCTTATGATGCCAAGGCCACTGAGGCGATCCTGCCACATTGATGATCTGAGGTAGTTCTTTATTAGCTTCATCTAAAAGAAGCTCCTCTCGGCTGACGCTACTGTCACAGGTAGAGTGCAGGCAATTCTTAGTGCAACCCAGAGATTGGGGTATAGTTCCTCCAGTTGCTTCTGATGAATGAAGGAGAGAAGCTTCAATACAGTCATGTTGTGTGAAGGTAAAGTCGGCAAGTTCTTAATTTCGAGGGCCAGTTCTCTTCCATCAATGTCAGAGTCAGCTCCAGAGCTCAGTATCTTAGAGAGCTTTTCACACTTGCAGGACAAGTCTTCCTTGTTCATTGTGGTGAAGTTTAGGAGAACCCCAAATATGTCCACATCATCTAATGTTTTGAATCTCTCATTTATTGACCTGATGGCACAATCCACCACCACATTGAAAAATTTGGCTTCCAGACTCTTTAAGGCTTTTGTAAATGGTTCGTCAGGAGCTTCGTAAGCAAAGTGCTTTTTTGTGGATCTGAGCCTCTTCTCCTTCAGCACAGCCTCCACATTCATTTCCTCACATATGTCCCTAGCTACGACTTGTGCTGCAACAAAACCTTGTTTCTGTAGCTGGTGAGTGAGTCTTTTGTTTTTGTGAGGAGGTTGACTGCCACATCAAACTGCATTGTAGGAGACTGCAGAAGTTTGCTCACATGGTTAACTGCATGAAGAATGTCATACCATACTACTGTGCAAATCTGAAAGAGATAAGACCCTACCTCCTCTGCGAGTGCTTTTCTTCAGTCCTGGCTATGGCATCGGTGGCATTGTTTCTGACTTCCAACAGGGCCTCTCTGATGTTGTGGCTCTGGTATCGCACAGCCTCAATGCTCTTAAACCGGCTCTCCCACCTGGTTTCACATCCAAGACTTGAGTGTTATGTTCACGTGCTTCTTTAGGATTCTCCATCTCTGTGTAGCTGCTGCAAAAAGGTTGTACAATTTTTGTACGTTGCTAAAGAAGCTGATGGCATCTGTGGAAGCTTTAGCTGCATCAGCCACTACAAGATTCAGAGTGTGAGCCCCACAGGAAACATAGAGTGCACGACAGTTCTTCTCTAATAACCTTGCCTGAACACCTTTGTTCTTGCCCTTCATGTTCGCTCCGTTGTCATATGATTGTCCTCTGCAGTCATCAAAGTGAATATTCAGATCATCTAGTCTCTTCAGAATCAGAACTGATAAACCCAGGCCTGTACTTTCTGAAGCCTCAAGAAAGCCCAAGAAGTATTCTTTTATTTCTGGTACTTCACCCATTTTAACAGTTCTGATAATAATCGACATCTGTTCTTGGTGGCTTGTGTCTGGAGTGCAGTCTAAAATGAGAGTAATATTTAGTTTGTTTTATTTCTGCAACAATGGCATCCAAGATCTTCCCACTAATGGACCCAATGAGCTCATTTTGAATGATGTTTCCTAGGTAACTTGAATGACTATATTGGCTACTTTCGACTCTGCTGATGTGTTGTTTCATCACTGGATCAAATTTGGCAAACAGCTCAACCTCCTTCAAGAAGTTGCCATTGTCTCGATTGTACAATGTGGAGGAAGACCCCCTGAAAGCAAGGTTTCTCTCTGCCAGTGATTGGATTATACTTAAAGACGTGTGAGAACATCTCGCCAACGTCTTCGCTCTACCTCCACTAATGACATTTCAGTTTGGTCAATGGTCCTCCCAGTTTTTAGCCGCAGTTCCGGATCCTTCCATGTTGCCATGTTATCTGCATGTTCTGAACTATTTTCATGGCCTTTCAGAAGCGAACCAACGTTTATCCAGTCTGAAAGTCCATCCGTAATTGGTTTGTACGACTTCCTTGAAAACAACTTGCAGCAGAAGCAATAAAGAGCATCATTCCTTCTAGAGTACATCGGCCAGCTTCGCTTTATTTTTTCCCCATTAATTAATGTTCTGTACATGTAATGGTGATGAACGCTTCTACCGTCCTCTCTTTTAGGGAATGTGAAATCTGGACTGATTTGAAATGGTCCTCGAGACACCAGATCTGTCTTCAAGGCATCTGACAGGACAACTGGCCAGTAATACGGATCAAGTGGTGGAGCAGATCTTGGTTCTTGTTGCTCAGTAGAAATGCCTGTGTGTGGTGTTTGAAGCTGAACAGAAGATGGGCTACTTGTTGGTTTATCAGACTCTACTTCTACTGGTGTTTGAGGTTGCATAGAGGATGGTCCTGCTGTTGGCTCATGATGCTCATCAGGCTTTGCTGAGGATGGCTTTTCCATATATTTCAGTTGTGCTCCTGAGAAGAACATAACATTACATATTCTGTTAATTTTTGCTAAAATACTCTTTCTTATCTTGTTTGATAATTGATCTGTGTGAACAGAATTTGAGATGATGTGATCCATTAAATTTCACATTTTGAAATATTATAAATATTACAGAGACTAGCTTACTCTACACGATTCCTGAGCACTTGTCTAGCTTGATGGTCTACCTAACCTAGTTGCCTGAACTGTAATCATAAGAATATACAAGTGGCACATCTCACCTGTGCTACTGGAAAGCTTCTCCTCTATTTTCTTCTTTTTTCGTTTTTCAGCTCCTGATGGATAATGTCGTTTCATTTTCCAAGATGCACGAAGTCACATCTAGTTAACCACAACTAATCTGCTAAATAATAATAATCGTGATAATAATGATAATAATAATAATAATAATAATCTACACTATAATAAGAGAGCTGTCCGTCTGTCCGTCCGTCCGTCCGTCCGTCACACTTTCAGAAATTGTGAGAAAAAATTGTGAGAAAAAAATTCAGAAATTGTATTACGGGCGGCAATGTGAAGCTCAAGATTTTCATGACTGTTCTTTTCTGTAGTTTAGCCTGTCTGTTTGTGAAATTTATCCCGGGCAGTAATGGGGGAAGGGCGGGGGTGGGGGTAATGGGGGATGGGTGGGGTAATGGGGAGGGGTGGGGTAATGGGGGAGGGGGTTAGCCCCCAAGTTGCATGAATGGGGGTGAGGAGGTTTTGGGAGATACCAGATTCAGAAATGTTGACACAATGTGAAGCTCAAAATTTTCACGGCTGCGTTCTTTTCTGTAGTTTAGCCTGTCTAACTGTCAGCGAAGCGACGGAAACTGTACTAGTAATAATAATAATAATAATAATAATAATTGTTATAATTGTAACGTTAATCAAATACATTCAAATAATCAGACCATTTAGGTTTTAACCAACAAAATTCACATTATCTGAAAAAGATGAGAAAAGAATTAATAAACTTGAAAACAACGAAACTAATCGTAGGTTTTAAAGTGTTACAAAATCTCTTAATAATTAGTAAATTAGTGAAATAATGTTTTACAATACTAGAAAAATTAAACATTTAGGAAAGTATAAGCATATAGTAAGAATAAAGTTAAATAATATAGAAATAAGATCTCACAATAGTTATTTACACATAACGACCAAAACGTTTCGTTTGTCTCCGTTTTATCACATTTGTCTCATACAAAAACTTTAATTAATACGACAATAATAATAATAATAATAATAATAGTAATAATAATAATAATAATAAGGATAATAATAATAATAACAATAATATTAATAATAACTTCAGCTATATTCAGAGTGTGAGCCCCACAGGGAACATAGAGTGCACGACAGTTCTTCTCTAATAACCTTGCCTGAACACCTTTGTTCTTGCCCTTCATGTTCGCTCCGTTGTCATATGACTGTCCTCTGCAGTCATCAAAGTGTATATTCAGATCATCTAGTCTCTTCAGAATCAGAACTGATAAACCCAGGCCTGTACTTTCTGAAGCCTCAAGAAAGCCCAAGAAGTATTCTTTTATTTCTGGTACTTCACCCATTTTAACAGTTCTGATAATAATCGACATCTGTTCTTGGTGGCTTATGTCTGGAGTGCAGTCTAAAACGAGTGAGTAATATTTAGCTTGTTTTATTTCTGCAACAATGGCATCCAAGATCTTCCCACTAATGGACCCAATGAGCTCATTTTGAATGATGTTTCCTAGGTAACTTGAATGACTATATTGGCTACTTTCGACTCTGCTGATGTGTTGTTTCATCACTGGATCAAATTTGGCAAGCAGCTCAACCTCCTTCAAGAAGTTGCCATTGTCTCGATTGTACAATGTAGAGGAAGACCCCCTGAAAGCAAGGTTTCTCTCTGCCAGTGATTGGATTATACTTAAAGACGTGTGAAGCATCACTTTGTTAGGGGTATCCAGGCACGCCTGCTGCGTATCGCTCACATTCCCAATCATAGAGGACAGAGCTTGAGCATTACATATGACAAACCTCATTTTGCTAATGTTGCAACTAATCTTCAAACCAATATCTCAATATACAGTATATAAGAACGATTGAGAGGAAAAGTTTCCCATTCGGTGACGGGAGCTTAACAGTGAAGCTACATTTTCGTCGCACTGTGCTATAATGACCCGAAGGCCTTTCACAGTCTATCGAGGGGTGAGATACCAGCGCGGGAGTTTGCTTGGATCCATTTTTTCAACGATATTGCGTACGGCTGTCCCCTTGTTGAAGAGGGGTGCCAGATATCTCGGGAGGAAAGCGTTACAATCAGGTCTTAACACGGTAGACATAATGGCGGGGGATAGGCCTAAAGAAGCTCTAAAAAAGCACTTAAAGCGTACACGGGACAAAATCATCAAAGATGCAAAGAGAAAAATGCGCGGTGATGGGAAGAAGAAGAGGTCTGTCCGGAAGAAACAGAAGAAGAGGTTACCAACACGTGGTGCTAAATGTAAAAGGACATCAAAAAAGAAGTGTTCTAAGTCAGGGGTTTTCAAATTGTGTGATGAGGTTCCGTGGGGCATGTCATGAGAGACTGAGAAGGTGAGAGAGGTAAGATAAAATAATATCAACTGGCATGGATGAATTTACGATATATATTCTGCGAATTCAGTGATTGTGTTTTGAAAGGCGTAGGCAAAGAGAGAGTGGGCGAGAGAGAGAATTTTAATTCAAACGATGAGATATCCAGAATAAGTGTTGCCCTCTTGCAGCCACAGTAAGAAACAGGAGCCCATTTTGTAAACAAAACACAGCTGATGACCACAAGCACTGGTCTGATTGATTTGGTGAGTTTTTCTATGTTTTTAGGTTTAGTTTTCTCAGTTCACGGAAGTTATGATCACAGTAATGTTATTAAATGCAGTGTAAATGTGTGTTAGCTTTCACAATGCATATTATACTTACAAATATATGAATAGAAACGACATAAGTATTAAGGAACGTCTCTGCACACGAGGAAGAGAAATCACGAATAAATGAAAAATGAGGCGAACCGCCTCATTTTTCATTTATTCGTGATTTCTCTTCCTCGTGTGCAGAGACGTTCCTTAATACTTATGTCGTTTCTATTCATTTATATACTGCGTGGTCATTGCAGTTAAATGCACTTACAAATATATGATGATTTTTATAAATATTTTTGCTAACGAAAATATAAGTTAATCAATAGTAGGCTACAAATAATGATTCCATTTTTTTATGTTATCCGTGCTAAATTTTGATTATATTATCAATATACTACAAAATATATTGGTACTTGAAGATATTTTTTATAAAAATATATGTGTTAAAATTTTTTCGTTAATGGGTGAATGAATCATATTTTTAACTCATTCTGTGTTTTCCGTGTGGCGCCAGATTATGATCCTGATTGTAATTCACTGACTCAGTATCATTACGATAAGCAGCGCACATGATTATTATCTTTCACACTACATAATGTAATGATTTGCCATGTTTTACTGAAGTATTATTGCTCTCAGATGATGACATTAATATTATTATTATTATTATTATTATTATTATTATTATTGTCGTTATTTCAGACAGTACGGTAGCCTTGTCCGACTCAGTCTTCTGTTGCTCGTGGGCACAAACTATATAATAAGTAATCGCCACGCCCTTACCATGGATCGTTGGCTACAAACTGGTAAACTTACAGTGAAGACTGAAAAAGGTGAAAACAATAAAAGCGAAACAAATTCTAGTGCTGCTGCTGTTGCATCTACCTCTACTTCGTCGTGTGTAAAGACTCCAGCAGGACCAGCACAACTAACTAATGCCAATGACACATGTTCTGAGAATTTAAGTTCAAGCACAAGTAAGAAGCGGAAGTATGATGAAGGCTTCATCAGCTTCGGTTTTACATGGACTGGTAATAAAGACGAACCAAATGGATTGTGTGTTGAATGTGAACAAGTGTTGAGTAACAGTAGTCTGAATCCTTCAAAATTACGAAGGCACTTGAAACCAAACATCCTTACCTGAAAGATAAATGTGATGAGTATTTCAAAGGAAAATGTGCGGAACTCCATGAGAAGAAAAGTGCATTTCGTACATTTTTGTGTAACGACAACAAAAATGCTCTTGTAGCTTCATACCACGTTAGTTGTCACATAGCAAAAGAAGGTGAAGCACATACTATCGCAGAAAGTGTGATAACCGTGTGCAAAAGCTCTGGTAGAATGTATGATAGATGAAAAATTTTGCAGAAAAATTGATTGTGTATCACTCTGATAATACAGTTTCTAGACGCATCAAGGATATGTCGGCTTTTTGTGAAGCAGAACTAATAAGACGAGTAAAACTGAGTCCAGTGGGTTTCTCTCTGCAAATGGATGAATCCACCGACGTTGTAGGTTTAGCAATGTTACTTGTGTTTGCGCGCTATATACGGGGCTCCAATAAACCTTAGCCCCCCCCGCCCATGGCCTAAACCATTAGAGGTACAGTAAAACTAAACATACCTTACAAAAGAGAATTTAATCCTGCATATAATGAGAAACAATTAAAACTTGGTGTTCCCGCCATTGGCTTCCAAGACAGCCTGAATTCGCTTTGGGTAGCTTGCCAAAAGTGACGTGAATAGATCTTGATCGTTGCGCAAACTTGCTAAAACAGTTTCAATGTGTTGCGTCATTGTATCCTTCAAAAATCGATTTGCTGCAAGTTCTTGAAACAAGAGACATTCAACCTTGTCCTTTATAACTGATCCAATGTGTTCACAGACGTTCAGGTCAGGAGAATTTCCTGGCCATTCTTCATTTCCAAAGAAATCGATCTCATGGTTCTGCAACAACTGTTGAGTGGTTAATGCTTTAAAGCAGGAGGCCTTATCGTGCAGAAGTGTGACCTGATCGACATCCATAACATTGTTTAGGCTTCTTAGAAAAGGAATTTTTTTAAATAAAGGTTCCGTAGCTTCAAAAAGTTTGAAAAACTCTGTTCTAAGCGACTGAAACCTATGATTGATAATTTTTTAACTGATATAAGCTAAGGACATTACTCTCATGAATCATAGGCTGCTTACTACTTGTCGCGAGAGGTGGCACTATTTCTGACTCGTCATGGCCCGTTTCAACCACCCATGTAGTTCACAATGTTGTAAATCGGAGCTGTCCCTCTTTGACATACCCCAACTGAAGTTTCTCTTGAGCACAGTGACTTTATTACGATTAACCCTTAAACACAATTAGTTCCCCCGAGTGTCCCTATAGAGTTCGTGATTCCCAGCTCAGGCCCTTACTTTTTTGATCCAAACTGTGTGCACATGTACGCTAAACTGCGTATAACGCATTCAGATAGAACGGATTGCGAAGACAAATACGCTGTATTTTCAGAAACAAACTTTCTACACTTCATATTCAGTCAGTGTAACGTGTATGTAAATCAGGTCAACATCTCTGCAGGAACGGGTTACTATCACCTCCGAGCCTATCTGGAAAATGTGCTGAACTTTTCCAAAGAAGCGAAGGACACCTTTTCTAACTGCCGAGGGTTATTATCAGACTAAAACGAAAGCAGTATAAAGGACAAATTTTAAAAATTCTAAAAAGAAGATATATGACGGCTTTGGACGCCTGCATACAGACTTCACATTCCAGGAGAAGCTGCTTGTGAATGGGGTCGATATGAAAATAAAGCTCACTCGCACGAATCCTGAGATCTGTTTAAATCTGGGAGCTGACCAAGAAGAGAGCGCAAAGCCTGTGGTGATTCATGTTATGGAAACATACTTTCGCGTACGCCGAGTGAAATTAAACTCGGCTAAACAATTAAAAATTTAAACAAATTTACTACATGCCACAGTAAAATATCCAATTAACAGAGTACAGATCAAACTATACACGGTGCCAGCAGGGTTGTCCTCGAAGCAGATAGAAAACGTCGCCCTGGGAGCTCTACCTAAATAGTTATTAATTGGAATGCAGGAACACGTTTCTGTGAATGGGAAATATAAAAAGAACGCCTTTAATTTCGAAAGTTTCGGCCTTAAAAATATAACCCTATACGGGGCTCCAATAAATCTTAGCCCCCCCGCCCATGGCCTAAACCATTAGAGGTACAGTAAAACTAAACATACCTTATAAAAGAGAATTTAATCCTGCATTTAATGAAAAACAATTAAAACTTGGTGTTCCCGCCATTGGCTTCCAAGACAGCCTGAATTTGCTTTGGGTAGCTTGCCAAAAGTGACGTGAATAGATTTTGATCGTTACGCAAATTTGCTAAAACAGTTTCAATGTGTTGCGTCATTGTATCCTTCGAAAATCGATTTGCTGCAGATTCTTGAAACAGGAGACATTCAACCTTGTCCTTTATAACTGATCCAATGTGTTCACAGACGTTCAGGTCAGCAAAATTTCCTGGCCATTCTTCATTTCCAAAGAAATCGATCTCATGGTTCCGCAACAACTGTTGAGTGGCTAATGTCTTAAAGCAGGGGGCCTTATCGTGCAGAAGTGTGACCTGATCGACATCCATAACATTGTTTGGGTTTCTTAGAAAAGGAATGACATGCTGGGATAGAATAATATCACGAAAATACTGTCCATCCCAACTCTGACCATTTGGCTTCAGCATCCACATGAGCTTCTTTGCAGTGAACAAAACAAACACACCAACACAGTCCGGACTTTTTAATAATTCGCGATAATGTTCATTGTCATCGATTTCATCTGGTGTTGTGGCCCACACTCGATCATTTTGGTAGTTAGGCCAACGTGTTACGTAAACAAAAAATTCATCGGAGACAGCTAAATGCATGAAATCATCCACATCCCAATCTTCAAGATAATGGGCAAACCACATTCTGTCATCGATGTTAAGTTGAGTTTTTCTTGGCTTTGGAAGTTCATGCCAAGGCTTTAAACCTTGCCTATGACGGTACAGTCGAATGATCTCGCCACTAACGATCTTTCCTCTCAACTCAACACTTCGATCTCTCTAGAAAGTTTAGCACAGCTGTTTTTCCGCTTACGCGTACCGCTTTCAATGATGTCCTTTGTTTCCTGAGAGAGTGGCAAATTTGGGCGCCCAGATTTGGTTGTATCCATTTCACATTCATCCACAGTTTTATTCCAATTTCTTTTGAAGAAGTCCTCACTTCTTCGCAACTTTTTGGCAACCCATGAACGTGTTATAAAGGTGGCTCCAGCATCACGAGCTTCCCGAAATGTTATTGCTCGTATGCGATCTATCACACGTTGCCTCTCCGAATCACCAATTAATTGAGAAGCCATTATATTAGCACTTTATCAGCTAGAGTAATTTTAATACCTGCAATAAATAAAGAATTTTAAATACTTTTATAATCACTAAAAACTATTTCGATATAAGTAAACATGTAAGCTGCAAATGGGGGGGCTAAGGTTTTTTGGAACCCCTTATATCAATGGAGTCGCCTTAGGGGGGACATTAGAAACGGATTATTCAACATACGCTGTGTTCCCGCTTTGCTTGAGAGCTTACAGTAATCTTGCACATATTGCCGGTGCTTGCGATGAATTAGGAATTGACGTAACGCAGAAGGAATTCATCGAACAATTTAACCTTCCGACAATCTCCCGTTGCAAGGAAGTTCAAAGCGCAGCCGTCAGCAGATAAAGTTATGCTAACACTGTTTTGGGATACACGAGGCCCTATCCTTGAACATTATCTAGAGCGTGGAATGACAGTAACAAGTGCATCGTATTCTGACATGCTTCGGAATGAGTTAAAGCAAGCAATTCGCACAAAACGGAGAGGAAGATTGTCGGAAGGTGTTATTCTGTTACACGATAATGCGCGCCCTCATACCGCTGCACAGACTAGAAAATACCTTCAAGAACTTAAATTTTAAGTTCTCGACCGTCCAGCCTATAGTCCAGACCTGGCACCTTCGGATTTTTATCTGTTTGGACCACTAAAACACGCTTTGAGAGGTCAGCGATTCCAAGGCGATGATGACCTGAAGGAGGCGGTGCACGACTGGCTACGCACACAGCCAAAAACATTCTTTTCTGATGGCATTAGGAAGCTTGTAGATAGCTGGACTAAATGTATTGAGAAACAGAGACTATGTTGAGAAGAGATGCTTATAATGTATCAGATGTGAAAATAAAATTGTGAAAATAAAAAGTGCGGATACGTATTGAATTACCCTCGTATATATATATATAAAGAAGTATATTTACACAAATCCTTTCGCGAATGTAGCTTACCCACGGTCCCCAACTTCATATAAATCTGGTAAACAATATAGCCCTGTTTGACTGTCTGTATTCATTACGGATAGCAAATGAGTGATATTCACCGGTAAAAATAGCAACTGATATGACACGATTTGAACGTGGACTCTCTTTATATGTGGAGCGTTGACCCAACTCGAAGGCTTTCTGATTGGTGGATAACGGCTCTGTAGGCGTTGCTATGCCCCGTGTATGCGGGCCTTGAAACAATCAAAATGTCGTAGACTCGTTCTCACGCCCCACTCGTCGGATTTTAAATAACAATGTTAAAAAATATACATTCATTCATTTTGCTGAAGACTGTCCAATAATTTACTACAAAGATTCTTAATTTTACTGTTTTAGCATAAAAACCCACCAATGTAGAAATACTTCTTCAACTTTCCACCTCTGTGTTTAACTGCAATATATTTTTAACATGTTAAAATTATTACACTACTCAAACCAAACAAAAATCCAACAGAACCAGCTTCCTATAGACTCATTACTTTACTATGCACACCTTCCAAAGTAACAGAAAGACTAATCTTACAAATCACCAACCCACACATACCACTATCGCCTACTCAACATGGATTCACACCTCACCACTCACCCATGACATTACTCACTAACCTCACGCAGCACATCATGGATGGCATCAATTCCAGACGACCAGCTCAACGTACACTACTAGCAACAATAGACATTAGTAAAGCATTTGATGCTATCCCACGCTTCCCTCTCATAAACAAAATACTCACCACAAACATGCACAATAACCAGTGGCGGCTCGTCAGTAGGCACTGCGGAACTGCAGTACCCCTAAATTTTTTATTTACAATTGAAATAATCAAGAACAATATAAGGATGAGTTCACTGAATAACTTTTTCAATAACTTTTGAAACTTTTATTTGTTGCTCAATGCTCATCCTTTTATTTCAGTAATTATTTCAACCCATTCTTAGAGACAGCACCCCTAGAATTTGTAGTCACGAGCCGCCACTGACAATAACACCAAAGGGTGGCTGAGCAACTATCTTTCAGGAAGATACTCACATGTCACATTTAATGGCAAGTCATCCAAAAACAAGCTTTTTCCGAACGGGGTCCCTCAAGGCTCTGTTCTCTCACCAACACTGTTCAACTTATACATGCATGACATTCCAACACCCATAGATAACAAGCTTACCTTATCATCATATGCAGATGACATCACTCTAACATCCATCCACAACAACATCGACACTGTTACAAGTAACTTACAAACATACATAAACATTATACAAGACTGGCTCACACACAATAGACTCAAAGTAGCGTCCACAAAATCAACCATCACCTTGCTAACAAGCAACACAAAAGAACACCAGATAACTCCACAGCTTACACTAAACAACATCAACATTCCACACACTCACAGAACCAAAATACGTGGGGTCACATACAACACATCATTATCTTTTGCAAACCGTATTCAGGACATTAAAAACAAATGTACGTCAAGACTTAACACGCTTAGGGTACTAACAGGCACAAGCTTTGGACACCAGAACGAAACCACATCACTCATATACAAACAATATATTCGCTCAGTTATGGACTATGCTAGCCCATGCTGGGCACCCATTATCTCAAACACACACATAAACACCTTACAGACAATACAAAACAAGGCACTTCGTATCATTACAGGATATACTCAAACAACATCACTAGAACACCTGCACACAAAAACAAAAATACTGAAAGTTAGGGAACATTTAGACATGTGAGGAACACAATTCATGGCAGCAGCGACAACTAACCCACAACGCCCTTGCCACTACATGTACAATCATGCACCAACACCTCGCACCATTAAGGTAACACCAGAGAGACATTATAACCAAATACTCCATTCCATACCACGCCCCCACAGACATCACACAGTACAGAAAACACATACACACACACACACACCTAACCCACGACTCGGTCAGAATGCGGTCCTAGGTGCGAAGCCGCCACCCATTGACAGGTCAGAGACCAACCTGAGCAGATCGCATCGAGTTAACTTAGTATGATTTTGGTGTGGACATCACCCCAACTTACAGACATATAAACACATACTAGACAACTCCACAGACAACACCTGCCACCTGTGCCAGGACATGCCACAAACAATTGAACACATTATGACAGACTGTACCGCTCTAGCACAACAACGAACACAACACAACATCACTAGTGCGCTGAACCTCTGGTCCACTCCGGAGAGGGCGATCGGTTACCTACGTGCCGCCGGCTTGCTCGATCAGGGTGGGCTGATCGGCTAACCAACAACAAAAACAAGAAGGAGCACACATTTATAAATCTTGGAATTCTTAATAAACCCCTAAAAATATTATTATGTGCAACATATAATTTTCTCAATTTATACACCCTGTAGTTCAACCACAAATGAGCTGTATATATTGGAGTAGAGAAAGTGTTGAACAAAATCAATTTAACTTCAAATGTACACATATGAAATTTTCTAACCAAAGCATTTCCCTGAGCATATAATTTTCTACATTGTCTTAGAATGACACTGTCATCTGAAAATCTATCAGTTAGTATGTGGCCAAGATACTAAGTCTGGGTCACTTCTGACAGCACCCCACCACTCAATTGAAATTCAGGCAATTTTATAGATTTGTTGGCCTTGGTCCTCATAATCATAACATGACTTTTAACAAGATTGTATTTTATGTCGTTATCCTTCTCATACCTTTCACACACCTTCAAAAGTGTGCTGAGGGCTTTTACAGAGAGAGAAATAAGAACTAGATCATATGCATACAACAGATGATTAACAATCATTGTACCAATATAGCAGCCTAATTTACAGGTGTTCATCACAATAGTTAGATTATCCTTTAAAAAATGAATAAGTAGGGGTTAATATCCTCTCCTGTCTGACCCATTGGTCACAGAGAATCTGAATTAACCCCACCCCATCTTACACTCATTGTCTGATGATTATACCAGCATATTAATATACGGACCAAGTAACCAGGTACATTACGACTTACAAGTTTCATGAATAATTTGTCATGATTAACACGCTCAAATGCCCTAGAAGCATCCAGGAAACCCAAAAATACATTAACAGCTAGAGTTTGGCGTCCCGAACACAATTTTGTATCTATTTCCTGTTCTATGATCCCAATTCGTCCTTTGGATCCACCCAAGAGGAGGCGCCTTTTGCACTTCGGCGCCGCTGGTTGGGGGCCCTTTGGTTGTACTTCTGTGATTTCCTATGGCATGATTACTACTTACATGGCAGGGCCCTTCTGGGTTTGCTGAGCGCATCACAGAGGTGACACTCTCGGACATGGAGGGGTACATTACATATTCTATTCCTACTACTAATACAAAAAAATCATTGGTTTAACTTTACTCGTTCTAATGCAATGTACAAAAGAGGATAGGCTTTCAAAAGGTAGCGTTCTCTTTTTGGTTGGCACCCTGGAAGGAGGGGGATTAACACCTTGCAACAAGGGGGCCACTGGCACTCAATTGATTAACATTGCAATTGCTTTGCACTCGCCCATTTCGCGGTCATACTACTAGCGTCCACATAATCCTGAAATTAATCTATTAGTATTTGGTTGTGAAATACAAACGTAATTACATAAAATACTTTTTTTTAGATTTATTATGTGTCTTACTATACATGTAATTATGTAAACATACGTATATCACCATACATAACATGGATCAAGTAGGTAATTTTATATGTTTATAAATTATATTCCATACGAAGCACCATACGAAGACTGCACGTTTCAAAATTCCAGGTTCTAAAACGTGACTTTTCGTGCTTTTTGTGTTGGAGTGATCAATCACAGTATCCAAATCGAGAGGTCTCTCCCTATTTTCGCAAAGAGGGCTTCATGAGTTTAAACTTTTTTCCGCAGTTTCTTTCCGTCACTGGTAAACTAAGGAAGATGAAGCATGCGGCAATGTCATCAGAGAAGCTACTTAAGGCATGACAATGGATTAGAAGCAGCTCTGCGACTTCACGTACTGACAACATCTTTTGAAGATATACAAGTGTTGAAACGATGCAACTTAGCGCCAGTACCTGGTGAAATATCGTCCGCATTTAAAAAATAAAATATAAATTTAAAAACCAACTATAATAATCGACTACGATAGGCGCGGCACACCATAAACCTTGGTGGTTGTCCATATTTACTTACAAAAGCACCCCTTCGGGGCTTGCATCTGGAGGAAACTGCTCCACTCGCACCCCGTAGCTACGCCACTGATTATAATTAATTATTTTGTCATAATATTATATTACAATTGTTTGTTCACTTTAGCATTTTTAGCACTGATGAAGGAAACTAATTTTCCGAAACGTTTGCGAATAAAACTTCAACATGTACCTGTTCCTCAAAAAAAAAATACAAACCTTTTAAATTGTCAGATGTTTAAAAGTACCACCCGATATATATATTATATATATCATATCGGGTGGTACTTTTAAACATCTGACAATTTAAAAGGTTTGTATTTTATTTTTATTAACTAAACGAAAAGCACGAAAATTTCACTGTACTTCTCTACACACGGTGAATTTGTCTCCAAGTGCAAAACATGCTCTATGTGTTCTCTCAGCTCATTAACTCTGCACACAAGCAACAAAATTTTATAGTACTCGGGATTTTTTAAACATCTGTTACTTTAAATTTTTGTACTTTTTTTATTAACTCAAATAAAACCATTATATATATATATATATATAATATATATGGGATGAATTTCACAATTAAACACGTGAAATGAATAAATGATGCAAACCCAAAAGGAAAAGAAAATTATTCCAAGGCATTTCGTGTATTCAGAAGTACACCTCGTCAGAGAATGAAGGGAGAAGGCTAGATGACAAAATATGATAATAAAAACCCACTCTAATGGACAATTTATTTCCACAACAGTTTCGATGCCCACTGACATCCTCTTCAGGTGGATACAGAAAAACGTTTTTCTGTATCCACCCGAAGAGGATGCCAATGAGCATCGAAACTGTTGTGGAAATAAACTCTGTCTATTATTAGAGTGGGTTTTTATTATCATATTTTGACCGTCACGTAGAAAAAGTGAAGTTATTTGCATTTGAGATGACCAAATATATAGAACGGGACAGAAAAACAAAAAGATTAACACAAGATTAACAAGCGTTGATTAGAGGCAAAAGGTATTTTAACAGGATATTGTCAATTTTATACATTTCCGCACTGTTACTGAAATTATTTTTAAAATGGATAAATGCATATTCTAGAATATTCCTTTCAATTATATATCTGTTTTTAACGAGCGCTTTAGAACTGTCCCACTTGATACTATGATTACATCTACAGTATATATATGGTTAAACAATGCATTAGAATTATTTGCTCTTCTACACGCATATTTATGCTGTTTTACCCTAATATCTAACGTTTCACCCGTTTGGCCTATATATAGTGAGTCACATTGTGTACATCCGACCGAATACACACAACCAACCACATTATCCGGGCTATTCTTTATTAGGCGTGATTTGACAGTATTATTATACTTAAAGACTACATCGATAGCAATTACTTTAAGTAAAAGTCGGAAAATATTGAAAATTTACATGGTAAGGTAGGCTAAGGATATTTTTACGCTCAAATTCCTTTACATGTACATTATTATAATACTTATTTTTGGCTTTCTTAAGGCAGTTATCTATAAATGAAATATGATAATATAATTTAGTACCAATATTCATAATACTGCATAACTCAGAATCTAAAAATTCAGGACTGACAACTCTGAATGCTCTAAGAAACATGGCAGAGAAAATAGAAAATTTTATCGAGGGATGATGGTCAGAATAAAAATGCACAAAAGAGTTATTGGTTAATATGTTTTAAAAGACATGGGCTGGACCTGTAAATCAAAATAACTTTTTATGAGGTAGTTTTAGTCGCTTTATTTAAATTTGTCACTCATTTTTTGTGCAAATGCATATTAATGGTGAAAAGTATGATACTAATAACATATATATATATAAAGAACGACGCTTTGTATAGGAGACTTCTCCGCGCAAGATGAGAGCGAAAGAACGAAACAATTGAAAAAATGAGGTACCCACCCGGGAATCGAACCCGGGATCTTCCGATTGCCGGTCAGACATGATAACCACTACACCATAGGCCTCACCCAAACAAATGCTCGTAATTCCTCTACCCGGGTGGGTACCTCATTTTTTCAATTGTTTCGTTCTTTCGCTCTCATCTTGCGCGGATAATTCTCCTATACAAAGCGTCGTTCTTTATGTTAATTATACTGCGTGTTTGCAGTTATAATGTATAAATGTTACGGCATGCGGGAGGTGCCCCTTTGGGGCATTGGTTTCTGCGCGTATGTAGAGGAATTACGAGCATTTGTTTGGGTGAGGCCTATGGTGTAGTGGTTATCATGTCTGACCGGCAATCGGAAGATCCCGGGTTCGATTCCCGGGTGGGTACCTCATTTTTTCAATTGTTTCGTTCTTTCGCTCTCATCTTGCGCGGATAAGTCTCCTATACAAAGCGTCGTTCTTTACGTTAATTATACTGCGTGTTTGCAGTTATAATGTATATATATATATATATATATATATATACACACACTCATTTTTGGTCCGATGAGTATAATTTTGTGCTATTTGTACAGAGAAATAGTGATGACGTCATTTTCTATGCGCCCTTTACATGTCTTTCAGTCCGAACGTAGCAGATCAATTTTGTATAATGTTGTTGTGCGAAGGGTGTGAGTTGTCCTACCTTACGGCAATTGAACGTTTTGGCCATAATGATCAGGAATCATTAACGTTTTTCAAGGAACACGGGGTTCTCCCAACATCCAGACAGTGCCCAAAGTGTGGTAATCTGTGTTATTATCGCGAAGATCGTCAGGCATTTTACTGTAACCGGCAGTATTTTGCCCATTATTTATTTATTAACGAGCACCCACAGCGGGAGCGTCTTCATGCTTTCCTCAAGCAAGCTGCCCTTCTCTATCCACCCACAGAATAATTCAAGGTTAGTTTATCTATTAGGCCATATATCTTTCCTTAAAATACATTTTTCTAGTGTATTTTGGTGTGCTTTGTTCATATATAACCTTCATTTCTTGTGCAAATGTAAAAAAATAAGAATTTGTTTACATTATTTCGGGGTCATATTTCGTCATATCAGGAACGAACTTTAGATTATTAGCGGGGGTCAGGGGGGCAGAGCCCCCTTGTTAGCGTTACGTTTAGCTAGGTTAAGTTAGGTTTAGTTAGGTTAGGTTAGGTTTAATTAGGTTAGGTTTAATTTAGTTAGGTTAGGTTTAGTTAGTTTTCATAATTTTTGGTTAATATATTGCAATTCACATGACCAGAAATGAAGAAATACGACTCCGAAGGAATGTACAAATAATCATATTGCTTTCCATTTGCACAGAAAATGAAGGTTATATTTGAACAGAGCACACCAAAATACACTAGAAAAATGTATTTTTTATTTCAACTTCAGGCCATGTCATTTGCGACATAATTACCGAGTTATTATTAGTAGGCTCAAACTTGAACTGATTCAAGCATCTCCGAATTTTTAGGTCCAGAAAAGATAAGCTTCCATCATTTTCTTTTTCAACCGTGAACTTAATAGATGGGACTAAATTGTTGAGCCTTCCAAGAAATAAGTCAACATCCAAATTGTTAGGCCAAAGGCATAAAATATCATTTATGTACCTTTACCAAACAAAGTTAAAATTAACAATAGTAGGCAAAATTCTGCTTTCAAAAAATTCCATATGCAGTATAAATTAACTAATACAGTGAGAGGGGATTACTCATCGCCAATCAAAACGACAGAGCATAAAATTTATTTTCAAACTGAAATTTACAATCTTTGACGCAAAGCTTAATTAACTCAATAAGAATGTTGTGTTGAACAGGGAAAGCATATTCAATGATCTTATCTTTTAAAAAATCAAGTAGGTCATCAACAGGGACTTTTGTGAATAACGAGCATACATCAAAACTTACCACTTTGAAATTAGGGTCATTAGGAAACTACATTTTGGCAATAAGATCCATACTATTTACAATATGTGACTTGGAAATAGAGCCAACTAACGGCGTTAATAAACTAACTAACCGTTTAGATAGCTTACAGGTTACATGGAGCCTACTGAGCTAACAATAGGCCTCATGAGATTATTAACTTTGTGTGTTTTTACTAAACCGTACAAATATGGTAGTGACGGATTGATACTAAGAAACTGCTTAGAAAGCCCATTATACAGTAGTTATTTTTTAATATTTCTCTTAATTTTCTATTACACATTTTATTAACATCCTCCAGTGGGTCTATGTTTAGAGGTTTGTACGTATCGCGGTCACCCCATAAGGTATTCATCTTTTCAATGTAACTGTTTTTGTCCATGATGACGATCGAATTAGATTTGTCCGCTTTAGATGTAATAATAGTATCAAGTGGGATAATTCTAAAGCGCTCGTTAAAAAAAACAGATATAGTTGAAAGGAATATTCTAGAATGTGCATTTATCCATTTTAAAAATAATTTCAATAACAGTGCGGGAATATAAAATTGACAATATCCTGTTAAAATACCTTTTGCCTCTAATTAACTCTTGTTAATCATGTGTTAATCTTTTTATTTTTCCGTCCCGTTGTACAGATGTATATATTTTTGTCATCTCGCCTTCTCCCTTCATTCCCTGACGAAGTGTACTTCTGAATACACGAAAGGCCTTGAAAGCATTTTTCTTTTTCCTTGTGGGTTTGCATCATTCATTCATTTCACGTGTTTAATTGTGAAATTCATCCCATATATATGGTGGTGTAGTGGTTAGCGTCGCTGACTACGAATCCATCGGCTCCGGGATCGAGACCCGGTGACGGCAGGCGGCGCGCAGCAAAACCCAGCTGTTCATCCTTCCACACAATAAAAGAAAGTGGTTGGTAGATAAATGGGTACCCTGGGTGGCCTAGTGGTTAAGACGCTGGGCTGCTGGTGGGGCGTGGTTCGGATTCCACGTTAAGCTGTAAGTTTAAGGTGGAGTGAAAAGCTTGACATTCATCAGAATGAACAATTCATCATAAATACTTTTCACGTGTCACTTTCGTGAAATAATTTTTCATATATATATATATATATATTTTTTTATAATATTACAACCGTTTTGCATTAGGAGTTGCCTAGCTGAAGCCATAACATCTTACATAGACTAGTCCATCTTTATTCAAAATATTGAAAATGGTGTCTTGTGAGCTCAAACAGAAAGTCTTCATTGTTAGAACACAATTCTAGGGGAAATTCTTGCTGAGGAAACATCAAACAGAGCATTGTTTCGCACTCGGAGACTAATTCCCCTATTTAACATTTTAGAGTGTCACAGTTTTAAAAAATTACCGATACATACGTATACCTTTGAACAACATCTCTGTTATTCATAAAGAAGCAATGAGGATATTATTTGATGCTGATTTTATATATATATATATATATACATTATAACTGCAAACACGCAGTATAATTAACGTAAAGAACGACGCTTTGTATAGGAGAATTATCCGCGCAAGATGAGAGCGAAAAAACGAAACAAATGAAAAAATGAGGTATCCACACGGGAATCGAACCCGGGATCTTCCGATTGCCGGTCAGATATGATAACCACTACACCACAGGCCTCACCCATTTTTTCATTTGTTTCGTTCTTTCGCTCTCATCTTGCGCGGATAATTCTCCTATACAAAGCGTCGTTCTTTACGTTAATTATACTGCGTGTTTGCAGTTATAATGTATATATGTTACGGCATGCGGGAGGTGCCCCTTTGGGGCATTGGTTTCTGCGAGTATGTAGAGGAATTACGACATTTGTTTGGGTGAGGCCTGTGGTGTAGTGGTTATCATATCTGACCGGCAATCGGAAGATCCCGGGTTCGATTCCCGGGTGGGTACCTCATTTTTTCATTTGTTTCGTTCTTTCGCTCTCATCTTGCGCGGATAATTCTCCTATACAAAGCGTCGTTCTTTACGTTAATTATACTGCGTGTTTGCAGTTATAATGTATATGTTACGGCATGCGGGAGATGCCCCTTTGGGGCATTGGTTTCTGCGCGTATGTAGAGGAATTACGACATTTGTTTGGGTGAGGCCTGTGGTGTAGTGGTTATCATATCTGACCGGCAATCGGAAGATCCCGGGTTCGATTCCCGGGTGGGTACCTCACTTTTTCATTTGTTTCGTTCTTTCGCTCTCATCTTGCGCGGATAATTCTCCTATACAAAGCGTCGTTCTTTACGTTATATATATATATATATATATATATATATGTGTGTGTGTGTGTGTGTGTGTAAAGAACGACGCTTGTCTAGAAGAGCGTTCCGCACAAGATGAGGAGGGAGAACGAACAAATGAAAAATGAGGTACGGACCACGATCAAACAGAAGTCGTAATTCTCCTACATACGAGCAGAAACCAATGCCCTGAGGGGGCACCTTCGCATGCCGTACATATATACATTTTAACTGCAAACAACACACAGTATAATTAATGTAAAGAACGACGCTTATATAGAAGAGCGTTCCGCACAGGATGAGGAGGGAGAACGAACAAATGAAAAATGAGGTACGGACCTCGATCAATCAGAAGTCGTAATTCTCCTACATACGAGCAGAAACCAATGCCCTGAGGGGGCACCTACGCATGCCGTACATATATACATTTTAACTGCAAACAACACACAGTATAATTAATCTAAAGAACGACGCTTGTGTAGGAGAATTACGACTTCTGATTGATCGAGGTCCGTACCTCAGTTTTCATTTGTTCGTTCGCCCTCCTCATCTTGTGCGGAACGCTCTTCTACACAAGCGTCGTAGAATATATATATATATATATATATATATTATATATATATGTGTGTGTGTGTGTGTGTGTGTGTGTGTGTATACAGGGTGTTCCATAACATGTGGGACGCACTTTCAGGATGGATTCAGGACCTGAAAACAATGAAAAAAGTTTAGATAAACATATGCTCGAAATCGCTTTGTTTCCGAGTTAAAGCCCGCTTTGTGTTCCAGCAAGTATCCGCCTTACCTTTAAAGGAAGTGCTCAAAATGACCGCCTTGCTCTTGAATACACGCCTGAACACGCCTCGTCATGGACTTCCTGACGCATTCAAACATTCCAGGTATTGCTCGGATTTTCTGGCATCTTTGTTCTACACGTTGGCGAAGCATTTCAACGTTGTCAATGGGTGTCACGTAAACGATGGATTTTAGATGACCCCACAGGTAAAAATCGAGTGGATTCAGGCCCGGGGAGCAAGCAGGACACGCAATGGGTCCTCCACGGCCTATCCATTTATCAGGGAAATGGTTATCCAAATAGTCTCTGGCTACTCGACTAAAATGAGGCGGAGCGCCGTCATGCATAAACCACATACGACGTCGGACACTAAGAGGAACTTCAACTAGTAAATCGCTTAAATCATTCCTTAAAAAATTGAAATAGGATTCTCCTGTTAATCTTCCAGGCAACACAAAAGGACCGATTAAGTTGTCGGCAATAAGTCCTGCCCATACACTGATACTAAATTGTTGTTGGTACCTTGACTGGATAATGGCATGCGGATTCTCATCAGCCCAGTGATGAGTGTTGTCAAAATTGATCATGCCATTTCTTGTTAGGGCAGCCTCATCAGAAAACAACACGAGGATAGAAAAAGAGGATCGCGAGCACACTGTTGAAGGAACCAAGTACAAAAAGCCTCTCGTGGTTGGAAATTAACTTCAGTAAAGCTTGTACTCTCTGAATGTGATATGGGTAAAGCTGTTGTTCCCGTAAAATTCTCCACACAGTTGTGTATCTTACATCCTCTGCTGCTGCTATCCTTCGGGTGCTGACACCAAGATGTTCCTCCACATGATTCAGGACCCGCTACTCCAACTCAACAGTTCTGGCGCTGATTGGTCTACCACCATCTGAAACTCGCTTGTTGAATGATCCTGTATCACCAAGACGCTCGTCTATTCTCTGAAAGGTCTTATCTGGCAGACGGCGATTCGGAAACCTTAACGCATACAGACGTCTTGCTGCGGCCGCATTACACTCGGCAAGTCCATACATGAGATGCATGTCTGCCATTTCTCTGTTTGAATAAGCCTCCATTCTCACTTCAAATGCACACTATCACTGAATAGCACAAAAACTTTTAAGGGTTTTTTTTTCACTGGACTGCACTTATTCACGGGAAGAAGTTACGAATATGAACAGTGAAACATTGCGATGCACCTCTGACTGACTGATGGCTCTACACTCAACGATACTGAAACATGTCATAGCCTGTACGAAACATTACAATCGGCAAGGTCATACATGAAATAAGTCTCGTACACACTCACAAACATTGTCAGCAAGCAGTGTTTGCAAACAGTTTGCGGAAAGAATTGCTGGAACACAAAACGGGCTGTAACTCGGAAATAAAGCGATTTCGGACATATGTTTATATAAACGTTTTTCATTGTTTTCAGGTCCTGAATCCACCCTGAAAGTGCGTCCCACATGTTATGAAACACCCTTGATATATATATATATATTATATATATATATATATATAATATATATTATATATATATATATTTTACAATAATGGTCACTGCAAATTTAGTGGAATATGCAAATTCTACCATCCGGTCATTTGCAAGACCTACGCAACATATGGTACCTGCCAGTACGGGAGAAAATGCTACTACCATCATCTCCCGACAAGTTCAAAGGATAAAGGACGAGCTCCAAATGACAACAGAAGGAATGTGAAAAAAAAAATATGCCCCCAAATAGCAAACAAAACATAAATAGCACACAAAATTTTTTCAACATCTCGGACACAATACGGTTGCTAAGTCTCATACAGCACATGCAGCTGACAAAGCTGGAAACCCTCGAACCGGAACGCTTCATGGCAAGAAGCTACCAGAACAGGTAGGCGGGAACGGATCCACCTCGGAGGACCACAAGGATACAAAACACGCGAAGCTAAAGGACAACGAACTTAAAATGAACAAGGGGCAATGCAAAACAAAGAACATAAACATTGTCCGGGCAAATATTCAAGGAATAAAACCAAACAATTCTCTAAACAAAGTTTCGTACTTGAAAAGTTTTATGGACGAAACAAGGGCGGACATCGCATGTCTCACAGAAACCCATCTTAAAGATCGCCAGGAAAACTACGATAACTGCAAACACTGTATCGACAAGAAAGAATTACATATCGATAGACTCAACTTACTAAGAGCGGATAGAACAACGAGACGTAAAGGTGGTTGTGTTTTTTATATACATGAGAGGCATATGACAGAGACGGTAATAAGTAAATCCAACAGCTTCGTGGAAACCCTTGCAGTGAAAATAAAAACACTAAACATGGTACTGATAGTCATCTATAGACCTCCAGACTCTCCAAATGAAAAATTTTCGGATGCCATTGATGATATCAGAACCTTAATAAAGTCCCTAAACTCTCCATCCCCTAATATATTACTCTGCGGCGATTTTAATTTTCCATTTATAAAATACAAAGAGGTGGGTAGAAATATATTTATACAACAAGATAAAGGAGGCACAAGAGAGGACCAGGAGCGAACAAAAATGCTGATGGCTCTTACAAACGAGTTTATGCTGACACAGGAGGTAACAGAAAATACCAGGAAAAATAACTGCCTAGATCTGGTATTCATGAATAACACGAACTTGATTGCCGATATAAAAATAACCCCAACTATTATCTCAGACCACAAATAATCGAGTTATCAACAAATATGGCGATAACTTTAAAAGACAATACACATACGGAAGGAAGAAGCAAATTTGGGGGCTTTTAACCTAAACTCCAAGACCATAAATTGGGAAGAAATCAAATCACACATGGCCCAATAGAGTGGAGAACAGTTTTAGAGAATAAGACAACTGAAGAAATGCTAACAACCTTGGGAGAAAAGACGTTGAGAATTTTAGAAAAATATGCTCCGAAAGCACAGTCAAAAAGAAAGAGGAACTGGCTAGAGAGGCAAAAGAGAAGAATATTCCGCAAAAGAAAGAGAGTAACGACGAAGTTAGCAAATTGCGGAGACAACAATGCCAGGAAAGTAATACAAGAAAAACTGGAGAGTATCGATTAGGAAATACAAACTCTGATAAAGTGCCATACAGACAGGGAAGAGGAAAAGGCGGTAGAAACAATAAAGGAAAATCCAAAATACTTCTATAGCTATGCGAAAAGGAGAACAAAAACGCGCGCTACTATCTGGCCCTTAAGGAAAAGGAATAATGAACTAACAGACGATCTAAAAGAAATATCTGAAACATTGAGAACCCAGTATGAATCGGTCTTCAGTTCCCCAAAAAGTGACAAAGCGATACCTGACATAGATACATTCTTCGAAGAGAAATTGTAAGGAGAATGTATAACAGACTTTGATTTTACCCCAGAAGATGTGGCGAGAGCTATAGGACAAATGAAATCACTTTCAGCTGCATGTCCGGACAAATGGAACGCACTATTAATTAAAAACTAAAAATGAAATAGCTACACCCTTATACTGGATATGGAGAATATCCCTAGACACTGAGGAAATACCGAGCATCTTGAAAAGAGAAAACATTGTCTCAATATATAAAGGCGTAGCTAGATCACAAGCAAAGAACTATAGACCAGTGTCACTGACGTCCCACCTCACGAAAATATTTGAAAGAATAGTCAAAGAGAAAATTTATGACTTCTTGGAGACACTGGAAAGATTCAACGAAAATCAGCACGATTCCGATCTGGAAGATCATGCTTATCACAACTTAGAGAGCATTATAACAATATCCTACATGCATTTGAAGGCAATGAAAACTATAATGTCATATACACGGATTTTGCTAAAGCTTTCGACAAGTGCGATCATGGTATAATAGCACATAATATGAAACATATGGGAATAACAGGTAAAGTGGGAAAATGGATCTATAACTTCGTCAGAGAACGACTACAGGTCGTCAAAATTCAAGGTATATCATCATCAGAATCAGAAGTACGCAGCTCAGTGCTACAAGGTACAGTGCTGGCCCCATTTCTGTTCATTATCATACTAACAGACATAGACAGTGGAGTTAACAGCAACAGTATAGACTATAGTAACATCATTTGCGGACGATAAAAAGATCAGCAGAAAAATCAGCGAGGCAAATGAAGTGGAGGCCTTGCAGAGGGACACAAACAAAATATACAAATGGTCAGAAGACAACAACATGACATTTAACACCGAGAAATTTCAGCTCTTGAGATATGGTACAAATGAGGAAATTAAACAGACTGCATATTATGCTCCAGATAGACAGGAAATTCAGAGAAGCACGAAAGCGGTCGGCTTGTGGGTAATAATGACCGATGATGCCAAATTCGAGACACAAAATCAGGTCGCAATAAACAAAGCAAAAAGCGTCGCGGGACAGGTACTAAGAACGTTTAAAAGGAGGGACAAGACAGTAATGATTTCCCTGCTGAGAACACTGATCATACTAAAACTTGAATACTGCTTAGTTTTGACATGTCCATATAAAAAGGAAGAAATTAATAAACTAGAAGAAACGCAGACATTTCACAGCCAAGATTGATGGCTGAAAAGAACTCAACGACTGGGAAATACTACGTAAACTAAATCTGTACTCCCTGGAAAGAAGAGAGAGGTACACCATAATCTACATATGGAAAATGATCGAAAAACTGGTACCACACCTCAAACTAAACCCAATTACTATTCAAAAAACGCTGGATAATAGGAAAAGCAGAATATGTAATGTTCCCAAACTAAAGGCCCGACAAGGGACCTCCTCAGCACTGAAGGAAAATAGCTTGGTTGTCAGGAGAAGTATGGGCGCAAAAGGAGAGAGTGTAGTGCAATTGAAAATGTTGATCAATGTTGCACAAGGTATGCAACAAAGGGGGATGTTGCAAAATGTTATGCAACAAATGGGGAGGGGGGATGTTGCAAGATGTTATACGACAAAAGGGGAGAGGGGAATGTTGCAAGAGCAACAACAGTAATGCAACTTGGAGGCGGAGTTATCCGCCAAGAGAAAGAGAGGAGAAGGAGAGAGAGAGAAAGAGAGGTGTTGGCCTGGCAGGAGCCAAGCGCATATTAAGACTTCAGCCTAGCGGCCGTTGTCTTAATATGTTCCTAATCAGCCAGCTGGCTTATCTGGCTGAGCTGCCAGATTGCGCAATTTATTTAATTAAAGCATGTATTCTGGCCCAACCAGCCAGTTGACTTAGAAGGCGTAAATGGCTTGTTCAGGTGTACATTATTGAGTTGCCAGATTGCGCTATTTAATTAATTAAAGCATATATCCTGGTTCTCCGCTAGTTGGCATAATCCGTCAGCGGGCTTAATCCGCCAGTTGGCTTAACCCGCCAGTTAACTTAGAAGGCCTAACCAACCATTTGGTATAATTAAATAATAATAACGTTTATATTACAACCAAAAGAATTAACTAAAACACCATCACATCACTCTGTTTATTTAGACGAGTTATTGGATTGGCATAATCCGTCAGCTGGCTTAACCCGCAAGTTGACTTAGAAGGCCTAACCAGCCATTTCGTATAATTAAATAATAATAATAATAATAACGTTTATATATACACATCCAAATGAATTAAATAAAACACCACCACATCACTCTGTTTATTTAGACGAATTATTGGATTGGCATAATCCTAGTCGGAGGTGTACGTGCATTTGTGTGCGTTTGTCCCCGTCAGGTGGCTTAAACCGCCAGTTGGCATAACCCGCCAATTGATTTAGAAGGCCTAACCAGCCATTTGGTAAATTAAATAATAATAATAACGTTTATATATAAAGTACAACCAAATGAATTAAATAAAACACCATCACATCACTCTGTTTATTTAGACAAATTATTGGATCCAATTTCACGAAATATATTGAAAATATACATTCCTATACAAGCGAAGGGATATATGCAATCAAAAATAATAATAGCATAAGAATTACGAACGAGAAGTGTATATATAATAAAAAATAATAATATACAAACCTGCACCTATCCAAATTGTTCATTCTAACGAAGGCCAAACTTTTCACCCCACCCTAGACCTACAGTTTAATGGAGAATCTGGATCTATCCGAATTGTTCATTCTGACGAAGATCAAACTTTTCACCCCGCCCTAAACCTACGGTTTAACGGGGAAACCAGCATCCCCAGCATTTTCTCATTCATCTCTTAAACAAAATGCCTTCAGAACAACTTTTCTTTTTATTCCAAGAAAGACAAAAAATACCCGATTTGCACATTCCGTCGAAGGTCAAAATTTTCACGCCACCCTAGACCTACAGTTAACGGAGAATCTGGATTTACCCGAATAAATCCCCTATTATTACACACACACACACACAAACACATATATATATATATATATATATATCTAAGGTGTCCCATAAGTCCGGCATCATAGGAGAAATTCATATTTTTCTATTTCTACAAACCATAATTCATATTTTTCTCTTTCTACAGGCCATAATGTCTGTGAGCATGGAAGAACGAATCCAGATAATTCTACTCATAGGAAATCGGAGTCAAAGAGAGGCCGCTGCTGAATTTAACAGACTGCATCCGGACCGCGAACCAATAACACAGAGTTGTGTTAGCAGACTCGTTGCAAAGTTTAAGGAAACAGGATCCATACAAGATAAACCACGCAGTGGACCTTCAAGGAGGTCCACTGACGATGATACAGCGACTGCTATCCTGGCTCATTTTAACAGAAGTCCCAATAAGTCTCTTCGGCGATTGTCCGCCGAGACACGAGTGTCGAAAAGTAGCATCCATCGCATTCTTCAGGCTCACTAAAGGCATCCATATAAACTTCAGATCCTACAGAAATTAAGCGAAGATGATCCCGACCGGCGGATGGAATTTTGTGAATGGGCTACGGTACAATATGCTCGGGATGCCAATTTCCCGTCCACCATTCTGTTCAATGACGAGGCTGTTTTTTATGGAAATGGTGAGGTAAATCGACAGAACACCCGCTACTGTTCTCAAAACAACCCTCACTGGTACACCTCTTCAAAGGAACAAGGTGCATCTCGGGTGATAGTATGGTGTGGCATGTAGAAGGATCGCATCATAGGCCCCCTCTTTTTCGATGAACATGTCACTGGAGGCACCTACCTACGTATGCTCAAGGAAGAAGCATTTCCCAGTATCTTGAACGAAGAAGGAAATTTCCCAACATGGTTCCAGCAAGACGGCGCTCCTGCACATTACAGCACCCAAGTGAGGGAATACCTGTACCAACAATTCCCTGGTCATTGGATAGGACGTCGAGGGCCTGTGGAATGGCCAGCTAGAAGCCCGGATCTCACGCCACTAGATTTTTATCTCTGGGGCCACTTGAAAGCGCTGGTGTACGCAGAGAAAATTAGGAATGTTGAACATTTGCGGCAGCGCATTATTGGGGCATGTAACATCATTACTCCTGACATCATTCACCGTGTGCTTACTGACTGGGCATCACGTCTGAATTTGTGTATTGAAAACAATGGTGGACATATTGAGCACGTTCTGTAAATAAAAGCTTTTGTTTTGCCTTTTTTTATTATTTTTCCTATGATGCCGGACTTATGGGACACCCTGTATATATATATATATATATATATAAATATATATATATAATATATATATATATATAAGGATGCATGCAAACACCCAATAGCAAATATAAAGAACACAATTCGAAATCAGCCAGTTGGCCTAATCTACCACGAACTACAGTTTAACGGGGAATCCGGACCTACCCGAATTGTTCATTCTGACGAAGGTCAGACTTTTTACCCCACCCTAGACCTACAGTTTAACGGAGGATCCGAACCTACCCGAATTGCTCATTCTAGCGAAGGCCAAACACTTCACCCCACCCTAGACCTGCAGTTTAACGGAGAATCTGGACCTACCCGAGTTGTTTATTCTGACAAAGGTCAAACTTTTAACCCCGCCCTAGACCTACGGTTTAACGTGGAATCCAGCACCCAGCATTTTCTCATTCATCTCTTATACAAAATGCCTTCAAAACAACATTTCTTTTCATTCCAAGAAAGACAAAAATACCCGAAATGCTCATTCCGTACCGTAACAGTTGAATTTTATCAATGTTAAACTTCATATAAAAGCCATGCAACATCTCTTAAAACTTACTACATCATTACCCTTAACCCATCCTTCATGCATTAAAAAAGTTCTACTTTATTGACAACCTTTGTTTAGCATACCCCCTGATTGTTCATCCCGGCGAAGGTCAAGCGTGTCACTCCATCTTAGACCTACATTTTAACGTTGAATCCGAACCACGTCTAAAATAAAATGTTAAAACACTCCTTAACACAATAAAATCTAATTTCAGGATAAAAAAAATTTAAACAGCCTAACCATACAAAATACCACTCGGAATTGCTCTGAAAATGAAATAAAAAAAATAAACAACAACAATCATCCCACCTATAAAAATATAAAAATTGATGAATATATATACAATATATATATATATATATAAATTATACATATATAATATATATATATATATATATATATATATATATAAAGTAAAAAAACAAATTAATTTATCAAAAGAATTTACGAAAACAATCTCTTTTTCATTAAACAAATTTTTACCTTTTTATAACAAATTTTGCTTATTCTGAAGTCTCACACAATTTCTATACGGCAAGCATAATAAACTTAAACAGTCCGAATTTGACCCAGTATAAATTAGTGTCTTTAACGATTATTTTTCGACTTTAAACCTTAAAATTAACTTAAAATTATAAAGCGAACTAAAACTACAAAGCGATGCCTGGAAATCCATTATTTACATCCAGTCAAAAAATAATCTTAAAAACTCGACTAGATTCTGGAAATTTTTGCTACTTCTTTATCCAATCTCCTAGAATGCGCAACTATATATATATATATATATATATATATATATATATATTTTTTTTTTTTTTTTTTATTTTTTTTTTTTTTAACCTAAAAATGCGTCACCATACGCTCAAACATTTTAAACCTTACCGTATAAAAATGCATGTCAGAATCTATTTAAACAACTAAAATAATTTAATTGATATAAGTGTAAAATTTATTTACTAATCATTATTATTATTATTATCATCACAATTATTACTACATAATTCAGAAAATGTAAACACAAAATACTTTAAACACAAAATAGATAGGCTTTTGACAGGAGTAAAAAAAGAAAAGTCGAAGGAAAGAAAAAGGAAACAAGACATCGGACGACCAATACCAATTTTCTTCTTTTTTTCTAAATTTCGTCTCCCTCTCTCCGACGGAACGAAACGAAATCTAAAGAAAATGGACTGAGGAAGGAATCAACGCGAAGAAAAAGGAAACAAACAACTCTCGAATTTCGACTCTAATTTTTGACTCTACATTATTACGGCTTCGACAAGACGACTCAGAGAAATTTTGAGTCGGAGCGGTTTCGAAATCTAGACTCCAACGAGAAGAGAATAAAAAATTTTGACCGCGAAAATTACGAAAATGCTCGCTATGAGAAGAAATTTTGAAAATGATGGGCGCCATCTTGAAAAACAGTTAGAATGATTTGTTAAGGAATGAGAATCGAAATTTGCTTGCAAATGGGTTAACACAATGCATCTTGCATGAAATGATATATACGAACATTAAACAGTATACAAATTTTAGCCACAAAATAACACCATTTAACCTATTTTTACACTTAGAAATGAAAATGGGACCATAAATTAGGACCAATACGGTTGTATTTATTTCAAAATATTTTACTGGAATTACTAATTTTTGGCCATAAAATGCTTTAGTTTATGGTTTTGACCAATATATTGTGAAAACTAGACAAAAATCCTCAAAAAATTTGACTAAAATTGGATCCTAATGAATTGAAAATTTTCTACCAAAATGTGTTTTTCTCTGTTTTAAGCACATTTTGTGCACTTTTTTATGAATTAGATGAACTTATCTTTTTCAATATTTTTTAATGCCATTACTAAATATTGATAAAAAAACTGCTTAATTTTACAGTTTTCAACAATATAATGCTAAAATACTTCTAAAATCGTCATAAAATTTGACTAAAATTACGATCTTAGTAAGGCAAAAAATTGATGGAAAAAGGCGATTTTTTCCATGTCCTAAGATACAATTTTTATAAAAACTTTAATGCACCCCTAAAATATTGCAAAAGTGAATGGAATTCATGAAATGATATATACGAACATTAAATAGTATACAAATTTTAGTCTCAAAATCACAAAATTTAGCCTATTTCTACACTTAGAAGTGAAAATGGGACCATAAATTAGGACCTATACGGTTGTATTTATTTCAAAATATTTTACTGGAATTACTAATTACTAATATTGTTGAAAACAGTAAAATTAAGCAGTGTTTTAGCAATATTTAGTAATGGCATTAAAAAATATTGAAAAAGATAAGTTCACCTTATTCATAAAAAAATGCACAAAATGTGCTTAAAAACACGGAGAAAAACACTTTTTGGTACAAAATTTTCATTTCATTAGGATCCAATTTTAGGTAAAATTTTGATGATTTTTGCTAGTTTTCACAATATATTGTACAAAACCATAAACTAAAGCATTTTATGGCCATTTAAGTCCAGTAAAATATTTTGAATTTATGGCCCATTTAAAGTCCTAATTTGATCAACCGTCCTATTTTCCCTTTCATTTCCGTGTAAAATAGGCTAAATGGTGTGATTTTGAGGCTAAAATTTGTATACTATTTAATGTTCGTACATATCACTTCATGAATTCCATTCACTTTTGCAATGTTTTAGGGTGCATTAAAGTTTTTATAAAAATTTGATCTTAAAACATGGAAAAAATCGCGTTTTTCCATTAATTTTTTGCCTTACTAAGATCATAATTTTAGTCAAATTTATGACGATTTTAGAAGTATTTTACCATTATATTGTTGAAAACAGTAAAATTAAGCAGTTTTTTATCAATATTTAGTAGGTAATGGCATTAAAAAATATTGAAAAAGATAAGTTCACCTTATTCATAAAAAAACTGCACAAAATGTGCTTAAAACACGGAGAAAAACACTTTTTGGTACAAAATGTTCATTTCATTAGGATCGTATTTTAGTCACATTTTTTGACGATTTTTGTCTAGTTTTCACAATACATTGTACAAAACCATAAACTAAAGCATTTTATGGCCAAAAATTAGTAATTCCAGTAAAATATTTTGAAATAAATACAACCGTATTGGTCCTAATTAATGGTCCCATTTTCATTTCTAAGTGTAAAAATAGGCTAAATGGTGTGATTTAGAGGCTAAAATTTGTATATTATTTAATATTCCTATACAGTATATCATTTCATGAATTCCATTCACTTTTCCGATGACTGAAGAGCATTTCTGCCCAGCCTCTAGACCATGTTCAGGTGTTGCCAACTAGTATAGCTAAACAATTATTTAACGTAATTAAAGTTTTATTAAATATTATTATCTTTATTAAAAAAACATTATTAAATTCTTATAAACAAACATTTAATTTTAATTAGACATTACTACACAACAGCACGGGGGCGGGGGGAGGGCCGGAATTACAATGTCATCGTCCGGATTCGTCCTCTCAGCCTACGATCAACACCAGCATCTTAAGCACCAGGATATCTACGGCATCCATTTATCTACCACCCAACCAGACACTCATTTTCACGAGCTAAACACATTTTTATTCACACCGTCTAATTCTGCGTATTGTCAAAAACATTTAAAAACGTAGAAGATTGAGATCTATCCAACAACAAAGAATTATGAAATGCTTCGGTATATATATATATATATATATATATATATATATATATATATATATATATTATATATATATATAAAGATCTACTAAGTCCTTTTTCATCCGTTAGTTAAAAGAATACATTCATTTTCACCTGTTCAATCTCATTTGTTTAAGGTTCAAAATTGAGTATCAAACGCGTTGCAAAAGAGCATTTCCCTCCTCCACCAAACGGTCATGTGAGGCGGAGAGCACAAGAGAGCAAATCGCTCCTCTACCAAGCCAAGTCTAGAGACGGGGTCACCAGCTTGACCTCCTTGTGAAGAGAGGACGAGCAGAGCGGGACACTAACAAATGGTCAGAAGACAACAATATGGCATTTAACACCGAGAAATTTCAACTCTTGAGATATGGTAGAAATGAAGAAATTAAACAGACTGCATATTAGGCCAGATAAGCCGGGTGTACATGACTATGTACGGTGGAGAGCGCGAGAGAGCAACTCGCTCCTCCACCAAGCGGTCATGGGTGGCGGAGAGCGCAAGAGAGCAACTTGCTCCTCCTCCAAGTCAGGTCTAGAGGCGGGACCACCAGCTTGATCTCTGTGTGAAGAGAGGCCGAGCAGAGGGGAACACTAACAAATGGTCAGAAGACAACAATAGGGCATTTAACACCGAGAAGTTTCAACTCTTGAGATATGATAGAAATGAAGAAATTAAACAGACTGTATATTAGGCCAGATGAGCTGGGTGTACATGGCTATGTGCGGTGGAGAGCGCAAGAGAGCGGCTCACTCCTTCACCAAGCCAATCCTAGAGGCAGGGACCACCAGCTCGACCTTCGTGTGAAGAGAGAACGACACGCGGAAACGCATCGTGGCACACACACACACACACATTTTATTCATGCAGTTAACCGTGATTCATTGTCGTCAATTGAGTTAACATGACCTACTAATTGTTACAATCATGCACTTATCCGTGATCTGACTTGAAGTTAACCGCGACTTGGAGGTGTTTACATTCGCGGGTCCCTCCCGCCATACCGCCACAATGTGCCTCAGTGTCTCTCAGCGCGACCAAAGGCAATATTACGAACGAAATTATCAAAGACGCAGAGAAAAATCGGCGAGTGGTACCAAACCTCAAACTAAACCCAATAACCAACCAAACAACGCTGGACAATAGAAAAGGCAGAATATGTAGTGTTCCCAAACTAAAGACCTGACAAGGAAACCTCCCCAACATTGAAGGAAAATAGCTTGGTTGTCAGGGGGTCAAGACTTTTAACCAGCCTCCTAAGAACCTCAGAAACGCTACAGGAAACAAAGTTGAAGTCTTCAAGAGAAGACTAGATGCCTGGCACAGGACGATACCAGATGAACCGGTGTACCTGGTTACGTGCGGCGGAGAGAGCAGCTCGCTCCTCCTCCAAGCCAGGCATAGAGACGGGGCCAACAGCTTGACCTCCGGGTGAAGAGAGGCCGAGCAGAGGGGAACACTAACAAATGGTCAGAAGACAACAATAGGGCAATTAACACCGAGAAATTTCAACTCTTGAGATATGGTAGAAATGAAGAAATTAAACAGACTGCATATTGCACCCAGGTGAAGGAGCAAGATGCTCTCTTGCACTTTCATCCGTACATAACAAGGTACACCCGGCGCATCTAGTATTGTACTGAGACAAGCATCTAGCCTCCTTTGAAGACCTCAACTTTGACTCTTGTGGCGGTCCTGAGATACGGTCATTTAAGTCTCTGACAATATCCCAGGATGTATCATTACGCCCCGGGTTAGTGTTACTATTGTGCTGCAGGATTACGGCTTTCCACCTAAGAGAATGCAGTAGTCCCCAAAGCATGATGCGGGCGTAGGCCGTTGTGAAGCTGGCTACAGGAATGTCTGAGTTACCCCTTGCGTTTCCCATACCCCTCACAACTTCTAAAAATCACAAAAGGGACCTTTATTAGCGATACTTTAAAACTTGGTGCACAAGTTTTAAAGTATTGACAAGAAAGATCCCCGATTTTATGATTCTTAGAAACTGTAAGGGATGTGAAAGGCAAGGGGTTGACGATATGTTGACGATACTGCCCCCGCCCTCGCATTATCCCGTTTATCTAAAAGCGTTTCGGCATAAATAAAAGTTTGTAAAGTGTAATTAGTGTATAATTAATCCCCCGGTCTCCTTTGCATTGTTCGAATCATAATGGCACCTCTCACTCCGTCACGTGCTACCCGTATTTATAAAGAACTGCGAAACGAGTGTAAAGAGAACGAGAAATGAAAGATAGAGAGAAAATGAATAGAAAGTTGAGTAAATAATGAATTATAATAATGAAGGAATGGGCCCTTAAAAAAATTAAACACGACAATTCGTGGCTAAGCGGGGTTTCTTTCGGTCAAAATTGTTGCTACCTGTATTATACCATTAATAAATATTCTGCTTCGATTATTTAAATAGTAAGATGCATTGTGTTAACCCATCTGCAAGCAAATTTCGATTCTCATTCCTTAACAAATCATTGTAACTGTCTTTCAAGATGGCGCCCATCATTTGTAAAAAAAATCTCATAGCGAGCATTTTCGTAATTTTCCCGGTCAAAATTTTTTTTTGTCTTCTCGTTGGAGTCTAGATTTCGAAACCGCTCCGACTCAAAATTTCTCTGAGTCGTCTTGTCGAAGCCGTAATAATGTGGAGTCAAAAATTAGAGTCGAAATTCGAGAGTTGTTTGTTTCCTTTTTCTTCGCGTTGATTCCTTCCTCAGCCCTTTTTCTTTAGATTTCGTTTCGTTCCGTCAGAGAGAGGGAGACGAAATTTAAACAAAAAAAAGAAAATTGGTATTGGTCGTCCGATGTCTCGTTTCCTTTTTCTTTCCTTCGACTTTTATTACTCCTGTCAAAAGCCTACCTATTTTGTGTTTAAAGTTTTTTGTGTTTACATTTTCTGAATTAGTAATAATTGTGATGATAATAATAATAATGATTAGTAACTAAATTTTACACTTACATATATGAATTAAATTATTTTAGTTGTTTAAATAGATTCTGACATGCATTTTTATACGGTAAGGATTAAAATGTTTGAGCGTATGGTGACGCATTTTTAGGTAATAAAAAAAATATATATATATATATATATATATATATATATATATATATATATATATATATATAGTAGAGCATTCTAAGAGATTCAATAAAGAAGTAGCAAAATTTTCCAGAATCTAGTCGAGATTTTAAGATTATTTTTTGACTGGATGTAAATAATGGATTTCCAGGCATCGCTTTGTAGTTTTAGTTCGCTTTATAATTTTAAGTTAATTTTAAGGTTTAAAGTCGAAAAATAATCGTCAAAGACACTAATTTATACTGGGTCAAATTCGGACTGTTTAAGTTTATTATGCTTGCCGTATATAAATTGTGAGAGACTTCAAAATAAGCAAAATTTGTTATAAAAAGATAAAAATATGTCAATTGAAATAGAAAAATTGTTTTCGTAAATTCTTTTGATAAATTAATTTGTTTTTTACTTTATATATATATATATATCAATTTTTATATTTTTATAGGTGGGTTGATTGTTGTTGTTTATTTTTTCTTTCTTTCATTTTCAGAACAGTTCCGAGTGATATTTTGTGTGGGTAGGCTGTTTAAAAAATATTTTTATTCTGAAATGAGATTTTATGGTGCTAAGGATTGTTTTAACATTTTATTTTAGACGTGGTTCGGATTCAACGTTAAACTGTAGGTCTAAGGTGGAGTGACACGCTTGACCTTCGCCGGGATGAACAATCAGGGGGGATGCTAAACAAAGGTTGCCGATAAAATAGAACTTTTTTAATGCATGAAGGATGGGCTAGAGGTAATGATGTAGTAAGTTTTAAGAGATGTTGCATGGTTTTTATATGAAGTTTAACACTGATAAAATTCAACTGTTACGGTACGGAAAAGGGGAGGATCTAAAATTCCATGGAATAGAAAAGAAGATCCCCGATGATCCGGGTGTACCTGTGAGATCGAGAGTAAAAGAAGTCAACTCACTACTTCACCAGGCCAACTAGATCTATTTTAGTAGTATTCCCCATTAAACTGTAGGTCCAGGACGGGGGCGAAAAGATTGACCTTCGACGGGATTAGCATTTCGGGTATTTTTTTGTCTTGCTTGGAATAAAAAGAAATGTTGTTTTGAAGGCATTTTGTATAAGAGATGAATGAGAAAATGCTGGGTGCTGGATTCCCCGTTAAACCGTAGGTCTAGGGCGGGGTTAAAAGTTTGACCTTCGTCAGAATGATCAATTCGTGTAGATCCGGAACCTCCGTTAAACTGTAGGTCTAGGTTGGGGTGAAAAGTCTGACTTTCGTCAGAATGATCAATTCGTGTAGATCCGGAATCTCCGTTAAAATGTAGGTCTAGGTTGGGGTGAAAAGTTTTACCTTCGTTAGAATGAACAATTCGGGTGGGCCCGACTTCCCATTATACTGTAGGTCGTGGTGGATCAGGCCAACTGGCTGATTTCGAATTGTGTTCGTATATATTTTGCTATTGGGTCTTTGCATGCATCTGATTATATATATATATATATATATATATATATATATATATATATGTGTGTGTTGTGTGTGTGTGTGTGTGTGTAATAATAGGGAATTTATTTGGGTACGTCCAGATTCTCCGTTAACTGTAGGTCTAGGGTGGCGTGAAAAGTTTGACCTTCGACGGAATGTGCAAATTGGGTATTTTTCGTCTTTCTTGGAATAAAAAGAAAAGTTGTTTTGAAGGCATTTTGTATAAGAGATGAATGAGAAAATGCTGGGGATGCTGGTTTCCCCGTTAAACCGTAGGTCTAGGGCGGGGTGAAAAGTTTGATCTTCGTCAGAATGAACATTTCGGATAGATCCAGATTCTCCATTAAACTGTAGATCTAGGGTGGGGTGAAAAGTTTGGCCTTCGTTAGAATGAACAATTTGGACAGGTGCAGGTTTGTATATTATTATTTTTTTATTATATATACACTTCTCGTTCGTAATTCTTATGCCATTATTAATTTTGATTGCATATATTCCTTCGCTTGTATAGGAATGTATATTTATTTTCAATATATTTCGTGAAATTGGATCCAACAATTTGGTTAAATAAACAGAGTGGTGTGATGGTGTTTTATTTAATTCTTTTGGATGTGTGTGTATATATAAACGTTATTATTATTATTTAATTATACCAAATGGCTGGTTAGGCCTTCTAAATCAATTGGCGGGTTATGCCAACTAGCGGTTTAAGCCACCTGACGGGGACAAACGCACACAAATGCACGTACACCTCCGACTAGGATTATGCCAATCCAATAATTCGTCTAAATAAACAGAGTGATGTGGTGGTGTTTTATTTAATTCATTTGGATGTGTGTGTGTATATAAACGTTATTATTATTATTATTTAATTATACGAAATAGCTGGTTAGGCCTTCTAAGTCAACTTGCGGGTTAAGCCAGCTGACGGATTATGCCAATCCAATAACTCGTCTAAATAAACAGTGATTTGATGGTGTTTTAGTTAATTCTTTTGGTTGTAATATAAACGTTATTATTATTTAATTATACCAAATGGCTGGTTAGGCCTTCTAAGTCAACTGGCGGGTTAAGCCAACTGGCGGACTAAGCCCGCTGACGGATTATGCCAACTGGCGGAGAGCCAGAATATATGCTTTAATTAAATAAATAGAGCAATCTGGCGTCTCAATAATGTACAACTCAACAAGCCATTTACGCCTTCTAAGTCAACTGGCTGGTTGAGCCAGAATATATGCTTTAATTAAATAAATAGCGCAATCTGGCAGCTCAGCCAGATAAACCAACTGGCTGATTAGGAACATATTAAGACATCGGCCGCTCGGCTGAAGTCTTAATATGTATGCGCTTGGCTCCTGCCAGGCGAACACCTCTCTTCCTCTCTCTCCTTCTCCTCTCTTTCTCTTGGCGGATAACTCCGCCTCCAAGTTGCATAACCCTTGTTGCTCTTGCAACATTCCCCCTCCCCCTTTGTCGCATAACATATTGCAACACCCCCTCCCCCTTTGTTGCAGAACTTATGCAACATTGCTCAACATTTGCAATTGCATTGCACTCTCTCCTTTTGCACCCATACTACTGACAGGGGGCCAAGATTTTTTAACTAGCTTCCTAAGGACCTCAGAAACGTTACATGAGTCAAAGTTGAAGTCTTCAAGAGTGGACTAGGTGCCTGGCTCAAGATGGTACCAGATGAGCCTGGTGTACCTGGCTATGTGCGATGGAGAGCGCAAGAGAGCAACTCGTTTCTCCATCGAGCCAGACCTAGAGGCGGGGCCACCAGCTTGACCTTCGTGTGAAGAGAGACCGGTAATTATGTATAAAGAGTCACTCAGTCATTTTACACACCAAAATACATTTTTCTAGTAGTATTTGATGTGATTTGTTCAAATCTGACCTCCATTTCCCTCGGAAATGAGATCCAACAAAGTTATAGTACTTTGAAATTTGGCTCATTTTCAAGGGAAATGGGGGTCAAAATCTAAGCAAAACACATCAAATGTTACTAGAAAAATGTATTTTGGTATTAATTAACCTAACCTTACCTAACCTAACCTTATCTAACCTAACCTAACCCTACCTAACCTTACCTAACCTGAGACACGCTAAATCCACAAGGCCGGCGTCTTTTAGTTTTCACAATTTTCGAATACTCGTTGCACTGAAATCTATGGCGAGATTCTCCTAACGAGCACTCGTTTCCGCACAATTCGCACTTACGGGTCGATGGCAAAATATTGTGTTTTGTAAATATTTCTATTGCTCGGGAGTCATTAGAATGCACTTCGTATATTAAATCCTCAAAATAATATTCGCACCCTTAACATGTCATCGCGACCAACATCTATGAAAACTAACAGAAGTGGAACTAGTAACCTAAAAAGCCCAGTAACCTAAAAAGCCTAGCTCATATATCATGTTCTTATGACGTCACCAAGCAAATATTGGAAGGGCGGGAAGAAAATGCCGCAAAAATGTCATAATATTCAAATCTACATAATTTGGTAAGGACGCATCTGCGAGCATAGTGACTTATATGAAAATGATGAGAAAATTATGCTTTAATATTTTATAATTATATTTGCTTTTGATATTCTGAGTGCGATGAAACTCATATTATCCGAGAGACCGACGCACGAAACCGCAACGAGGTTAAGGAGGTTATATATATATATATATATATATATGTAAAGAACGACGCTTGTGTAGAAGAGCGTTCCGCACAAGATGAGGAGGGAGAACGAACAAATGAAAAATGAGGTACCACCCGGGAATCGAACCCGGGATCATCCGATTGCCGGTCAGTATGCTATCCACTACACCATGGACCTCGATCAATTAGAAGTCATAATTCTCCGACATACGAGCAGAAACCAATGCCCTGAGGGGGCACCTTCGCATGCCGTATATATATACATTTTAATTGCAAACAACACACAGTATAATTAATGTAAAGAACGACGTTTGTGTAGAAGAGCGTTCCGCACAAGATGAGGAGGGAGAACGAACAAATGAAAAAATGAGGTGTGTGTGTGTGTGTGTGTGTGTGTATATATATATATATATATATATATATACATACAGGGCCGGATCTATAAGTTGCGAGGCCCAAGGCAGATCTAGAAATTGCGAGGCCCTAGGCCTATATATATGAAAATATGGACTTAATTATCGGTACTACAGTATACCAGCAATATTAGAATCCCGCATAGACAGAACTATGCCAGCACTTAAAAATTAAACCAAACCAAAATAACCACGCATGGAAATTGTATAAGAAATATAAATAAACCATACAAATAAGTATAAATATAATATGAATCAAGATTTGTATCGAAAATATAAGACAATGATTTCTAAGATTTATATAATATTATAGGTAATGACTTTCCATAGTATACAAACGTTTTTCATATGTGATGTATAAGAGATGTTGACATTTCATTTTTTATAATAGTGAGCGATCGACTTATCAGGCTAAATATTAATGCTTTAATATTTGGTTCAGATGCTCCTTGAATATTACAGCAGTACTTTTCTACTTTTCTTCGAGCTAAACTCTTCAATTAATTGAGAATAATCTATTGAATTTGTTATATCGTTTTCTATTGATAACATAGCTAATGATTGCAATCTCGATTGAGACATGGTGGAACGCAAATATGTTTTAATAAGTTTGAGACGCGAGAAACTTCTTTCAGCCGAAGCAACAGTAACTGGGATGGTTAATATTATTCGAAGTGCAACATAAACATTAGGATAAATCTCACTTAGTTGTTTTTGTACTATATAAACAAGGGCATTTCCGAGATCTGTTTTCTCAGGCATAAACCTGCAAAGTACTTTAACTTCTTCATAGAGTTCTAAATCATTAATATCACTTGAACAGAACGGCTTGAGCGAGGCCCCCTTTGGCGCGAGGCCCTTGGCGATCGCCTAGTTCGCCTATAGCTAAATCCGGGCCTGTATATATATATATATATATATATATATATATATATGTGTGTGTGTGTGTGTGTGTGTAAAGAAATAAAATACGGTATAGTATAATTTCAAACTTCACTTAATAAATTATCGAAATATTAATGAAACGCTAAAATTAAGAAGGGAAAGAAATTAGTTATTTATATTTTATAAAACCACCATTTTATCACCACCTTTTGACACATACTAAAATTCGAAAGACACGTTTCTGATATTTTTATCCCGAGTCGTCCTTTTGTTCCTTGAAGCATTTAATTTAGTGGAAATTTCCTCCAAACGCAACGAATGAGGAAAAAGCGTTTAAATATTTAACATTAAATCTTCGGTCCTGTAAATGATGCCAAGTTTCGATTTCAACGAAATTTTTTAACGTAACATTTTGTTTGTGTTTCAAGAAATATTTTACTCTTTGTTAATATTTAATTAACAATCTTTGTTTCTCATTATTTATTATTATTTTACTTCAGGCAGGGATCCAACTTGGCCACGTCGTAACACCGCTTTCTGTATGATCAGGTTGCAAAAGAGGTCAAACAACCCATATATATATATATATAAGGATCTTATTAAAAATTTGGACTGTGTTCGAATTTTTTGAAAGTTGCATTACAGATACAGTTTTTCGCGATGATTTCAAATATGAAACTCATTTTTTGTGGAAATTTTTTATTTGTATGTTATAAGTCTATGAATCAGAAGACCTTGCCAATCATGCTTAACATAAGCTCGCACAAATTTTGCCCTTTGTGACAACTCGCCTTTTTATCCTTTACATTAGTCCTTTTGGCTGCGGCTACCCAGGCAAGGTGGGTACAATCTTTCTGTATAATTTAGGTCTCGGGGGTACTGGGGGCAGAGCCCCCGTAATGCGGCCCTACCCTAAATTTTTTTTTTTTTTTTTTTTTTTTTTGCGTCCCGACTACTGTGCTTTCGCTAGTTTAGTATTACCCAGCGAAAGCCGCAGCAGCATCCTTTTTACATCCGGTAAGGACTTAACACCTTTTGCATTTAATACGTCATCAATTTATGCCGTTATAGTGACTTCCGGTAAGACGCGCCAGTTGATTCTTCCGTCACTACATTTTATTTACATATCGTGGCGTTTTCGGCATTGCTTCTTTTTGGGCACAATCCCCACACTTTGCATTTTGTGCAAAGCATCAGTTTCGCTTAACGAAAACAATGATTATAGGTTACCACTCATTTTCACTCACCAGCAAAAACAGGCATAAAAAACTGTACTAGTGACAAAATTTTCATAAAAATGTAACACAGTTCAAATTTTTAGTAAGATCATATATATATATATATATATATATATATGTTACGGTTTTTTTGCGAAATCAGTCTTTTTGCAAATTCTCCGGTCAGTTTGCAAAGAAATCGGTCAACTTGCAGAAAACACACAAAAATCGGCCACTTTGCAAAATCACCAATAATCTTGTCGGTGTATTTGCAAAATCTCTTGTTCTAATACTGTAGAACCTTCTAGCTCCTAACCTAACCTAACCACAATGACACTGTTGGTTAGGTTAGGTTAGGTTAGGTTAGGAGCTAGAAGGTTCTACAGTATTAGAACAAGAGATTTGGCAATACACCGACAAGATTATTGGTGATTTGGCAAATTGACCGATTTTTGTGTTTTTGCAAAATGATCAAACATTTAAGGTCATTTTGCAAAATTACTATTGTTTTGGTTTCTTTGCAAACTGACCAGAGAATTTGCAAAAAGACCGATTTCACAAAAAAAACGTAACATATATAATATATATATATATATATATATATATACTAACAAAGACCCTAAGATCCACTCTAGGTTAGTCCAAGAAAGAATTAGAGAAAAAATTCGAAACATCAAATGAAAATAAAGAGGACGGAAAACTAGTAGTAATAATGAAGTACAGAACAGACAAGATTCTCTCCCTCCTCCGCCAGCCACTGCTGACAGAAATTGTTGTGAAAGGAGATTTTTAGGAAAGTAGGGAAAATTATAATGAAAATAATAGCTTCAGAGTCCATCACACCATGCGTACATTTATCTTTTGTATCCAATTACGTATTAGAGGACAGTGGAAAATAAAGGATAGCATAAAACATTAAACTACTTATCTAATCTACACCACGCATTTTTTATTTAAAAAAAAAAATGTATGTATTTATTATTTACAAGAAGTCATCATTTCATCGCTGCATCATTTCTCCGATGAATGTCAAGGTCATTGTGCTGAAAGAGTCACTTTTAAAAATTATTTAGATACATTACCATCTTTCCCTCTGGAATTACTTAGATAAGGAAACACTGATTCAGAGGCACCTACAGCCGGTCAGCTCACACAATTTTAAGAATTCCCGCAAAGGTACATCATGTATGTGATTTCGCCCCTTTTTCAAGAAGAAACTTATTATAATGATTTATATTGCATCCTTTGCGCAACAATTACTTAGATAAGGAAGCACTGATCCCGAGGTACTTCCAGAAGAAAATCCATTGCCTTCAGTTTGTGATTTGCGAATAGGTCGCACCTGGGTACTCCAACAAGATAATGATCCAAAACATAATACTCAGAGTAAGAGCACAATGAAATGGCTTCAGTAAAAGAATTCCAAGCTTTTCTAGTGGTCCGGTCAAAGCCCAGATCTCAATTTAATCGAGGATTTATGGTTTGATTTGAAAAAACAACTGTACGCAAGAGAAACCCTCCGAATCTGAAGGAATTGCAACAATTTTCATCAGAAGAATAGGTTAAAATTTCTACTGAGAGATGTCGAAACTTTGTAGGAAAATACCCAAAACGAATCATTGACGTCATTCAAGCAAAATGTGGACACACAAAGTACGAAATAATTTTGTTAGTAAACGTACGAAAACTTTTACACTTTAATTTTTTTTATTTTCCTCAATTTCTTTGATGTTTTGCACTATATGCTCGAGCAAAACTTTTTTTTTTTTTTTTTTCCAAACGAACGATAAACTTTTCATAACTATTGTATGCATGGTACAAAAAATAAGGACGAATATAACTGAGATATTTCTCTATACGATAACTTATGAGCGCCACTGCGCAATACATCACTTTTGGTCAAATGCTTGTTTGAATTTCAATCTGTTGATGAACATATTGTGGGGTATAAAAAACATTTTTGCAGGAAAAAGGATTGTCATTATACGTACTATTAGCCCTTCTAAACGTTAACATGATCGTTATGCTGATGTGATGTTTGTGAACTTATGCCTATTTCTATTATATGAGTATATATAACTTTTAACCTTTGGTTAAAGGCTATATATATATAATAGAAATAGGCATAAGCATATATATACACACACACACACCTTAGTTAACCTTCGTTTTGCTTCTGCCCGAATTGTTCATTCAGACGAAAGTCAAGCTTCTTGCTCCACCTTAGACCTACGGGTGGTCAGAAATTACAATGTCCTCGCCCGGACTCGATCTCACGACCTCCAGATCAAGAACCCAATGTCTTAAGCACTAGGCCTACCAACCAATTTTATTGTCTGGAAGGATGAACAGCTGGATTTGCTGCTCGCCGCTTGCCGTCACCGGGAATCGAACTCGGGGCAGATGGATTCGTAGTCAGCGATGCTAACCACTACACCACCGAGGTATACAGGGCGTCCCAAAAAAATGTATACACACTTTAAATAATTATAAAGGCAGTGTTTATTAAAATACATTTCATTTTCAAAATGTAATAGAATCTACAGACATTATTTAATTGTTTTGTCAACGCCTGTTTTCAAACTGACGTCCGTTCTGGTCCAGGCACTGCTGATAACGCGAAGCAATGGAATCGCAAACATCACGAAACATTTCGTTTGGTATTTGTGTGCATTCTCGTTCAATGGCTGCTCTCAATTCAGCGACTGTTGCAGGTTTTATAGCGTAGACTTTGTCTTTTAAGTAAAGTATCCCCATAAAAAAAAGTCTAGTGGTGTGAGGTCTGGTGAACGCGGAGGGTATTCTACGAAACCCCTTCGTCCAATCCACATCCACATCGTGCCAAGTACCACTCGCAATACTCCACTCTTCGGTCCGGATCATCTTCATTAATAGCATGGACTAATCTTGGAATGTAACTTTTCCATTGACAGCGCTTCAAAATGCGTTGGACAGACGATTCTGAAATTCCTACCTCACGACTCGCTTGCCGCACAGATTTTCTTGGACTTTGGTGATACGTTTCCAGTACTCTTTCTTGCTTTGTGGGGCTTGTCGATGTCCGTGGTCTTCCGGAACGCTTCTTGTGGACATTCTGAACAGTTCCATCGGCTTCAAACTATCTCTAATTCGAGTGATGGTAAGTCGCGTTGGTGGATCTGTTTGAAACTCCCTCCTAAACTGTCTTTGCACTTCAACTGCGTTTTCGCACTTCCAGTAGCATTTTAGAATGAATTTCCTTTGTTCAAAGCTTAGTCTGACTGCCATTATTAATTCTAATGGGTTTAACTTGGAAAGAAAGAAACATCAATTGAGCTATCAGCTGTTAAAGTGTGTATACATTTTTTTGGGACGCCCTGTGTATATATATATATATATATTAGTGATGTAGGTCACATCCGCATCCGCATCCGCATCCGCGGAACATCCGCACGTTTTCTCGCATCCGCATCCGCACCCGCATCCGCACTTTGGACTGCAGATGTCGTGCGGATGTGGACCGTTGAGATAAAATGTCATTAATAAGCGGAAATTATCAAATTCTATTATATTAATAGAACTAGTTCATTGTGCGCAAAAGTGATGCAAGCGACAAGACGAGAGGCTGTTCTTGTATGAAGTTACTCTCTTGCAACCTACTTAGATCCACGTTACAAAGCTAAGTTATTTTCACCTAGTACATTAGAACGAGTTAAATCATCACTTGGCAAAGCAGTTGAAGAGCTTCAATCTCTTGAATCTGTCGCTTCGCCACCCACCAAAAGAATAAAAGTTTCAGTGACAGAACCACACCTTCAACAAGCAAATCTATCACAGAATCTGTCTCTCAGTTTCTTGAGTCAAGCAGCAATGACGAGACCTACGCGATGTCAAAAGATGTAGTAAAAATGATCGAGAGCTATCACCAAGAAAAACGCCTGGCTGCATGTGACAATCCTATTAGTTGGTGGAAAAATACGCAGAATATCTATCCATACTTGAGTAAACTTGCAAGGAAACATTTAGCCTGTCCTCCAACAAACGTACCAAGCGAGAGATTATTTAGCAGTGCTGGATTAATATATGATGAAAAGAGAAACAGACTGGCAGCAGAAAAGGCAGAAAAATTAATGTTCCTTAAGCATAACCTTCCTATAATTAAGTTTGAACATTAAACGATGAACATCTTACTTTACTTTATTTTAATTACTCATTTATAAATATGCCTAATAAAACTTTAAACTTAATATAAATAGTTATCAAGCTAATTAAAGATCTCTTTCTATAAGGGTGGAGGTTGGGGAAAGAGGTCGGTGGGGTGCATTTGAGTTGGGTTCACGTCCCGCATCCTGGTAACACAATTATGGTTTCTAATTGTGGCTGAAACTCAACAAAATATAACGAATTTATTTGCAGACGAATTCACTAATTGATTTCTATATTAGTTAGATGCTTGATATAATTTTATATGTTCAGAGAAAAGTACAGCAATTATTGTACAATTAATCAATTATACTACATTATAGCTACAGCTCTCTCTATATAATAACTTATTATATACGTTAAACACAACAAATCTCGAATATATCCTAAAAAATAACGAAAATGTAGACATCCGCATCCGCAGATGTTGAAATCAAACATCCTCATCCGCATCCGCATCCGCGGATGTGAAAAAAATGACATCCGCTACATCACTAATATATATATATATATATACAGTGGTGTAGTGCTAAATAAAGAAATGAGGGAACGCATTTTGAAAGTGTTACTCAGATGCGGGGGGGACAATGGCGAGCGCGGCGAGCCCATACAGCTGGGGGTCCGGGGGCACTGTAAGCCCCTCGGAAAATCTTTTGAAATCTGACCAATTTCAGGGATATTTTGAGGTCATATGCACTGGATATTAGGATATATTCGAAGGTTGAAGATGCAGTATTTCCAGTGTCATTAGATATACGACATCCAGTACGATCAATAAAAATAGCTAACAACTGGAATGATTAACTAAAAAAAAGTTAACAACTGGTACGCCGTGGTGACTGTTTCACCAGATCTTTATAGGCTAGCATTGCCTCAGTCGAAGCTAAAAGAAATGAAGCAGTTAATGATTCTTTCTCATATTTCTTCTAGGGGTGGGAATTAAAATTTCTTGACGTTAGAGATTTGTAAGTTCGGACTTATTTGAAATAGTGAGGGAACGCCGTTCCGTCTACCAAAAAAAGTAAGGGAATGCCGTTCCAACGCGTTCCCACAGCACTACACCACTGTGTATATATATATATATATATATATATATATATATATTAGGGATGCACTGGAACTTAGTTCCGGCCGGTTACTTCCGGTCGGAACCTCAATTTTTGAAGTTCTGGTTCCTGCCGGAACCGGAACTTTTTATTGTGATATTGGTTACTGTTTCATGAATTAAAACATGTTCTTATTAATGTTCTTATTCTTCCTCCAATCCATGATGTAACACAAAAGCAATTCTTAATGCTTCTTATTTTTTCTTTCACATAATATAGCTTATAAAGGCATTTTATGGTTAATAATTAAATACTATGTATGAAAAGTGGTAAAGCATATAAAACAAAGTGGCCTACTTGAACTTCATTTCACGGCTTTAGTTTTAGAAATTAGTTTAAAAACCGAGACAAAGACCAATAATATCATACTAGCATTTCTGGGTGTCCTATGAAAGAGATTTTTTTTTCGTTGTTTAAGCAACACTTGAAGTTCCGGTTCCGGCCGGAACATTTTAAAAGTTCCGGTAAGTTCCTGTTCCGACCGGAACTTGATATTCTGGTTCCGGTGCATCCCTAAATTATATATATATATATATATATATATTTATTTATTTATTTATTTACCTTTATCTTCAAACACTTTGCAAAAAAAATCAGCCTATTGAGAATAAAAAAAAACAAGTCAACATGAAATAATAATGATGTCACCATAATTTTTGTATATATACTCGTGTAATCTTTCAAATTATTCATTCTGATTATTCTTATCTGACCAAGAAGCTGAAACATTACCTGTAACATTTTAGAAGCAGTAAACTACAGTAAGATAATATCTTTGTCTTCTCTTTTGAGCCCTGCTTTCTTCAGAGAACTTAGCCTTAAAATAGAAAAATAATAATTTCCCGATACGCTACAAGAAAAATTGGGGAACCGTCAGATAATTTAGTAAGTTTCACAGAATCCTCCGATCCACCACAAGAAGAAATCGAAGTGTAGTATAAAAGAAACTACTGCGATTCCCTACACCGGACCAGCTACCCCAGAGTGAGAAATCCGTTGCTGCCACCTAACCAGAACCCCCGTCAACTTCGAACCGCCCAAGGCCATAGACGAAGGGTGTATATATATATATATAGTGATGTAGCTGATGTCATTTTTTCACATCCGCGGATGCGGATGCGGATGAGGATGTTTGATTTCAACATCCGCGGATGCGGATGTCTACATTTTCGTTATTTTTTAGGATATATTCGAGATTTGTTGTGTTTAACGTATATAATAAGTTATTATATAGAGAGAGCTGTAGCTATAATGTAGTATAATTGATTAATTGTACAATAATTGCTGTACTTTTCTCTGAACATATAAAATAATATCAAGCATCTAACTAATATAGAAATCAATTAGTGAATTCGTCTGCAAATAAATTCGTTATATTTTGTTGAGTTTCAACCACAATTAGAAACCATAATTGTGTTACCAGGATGCGGGACGTGAACCCAACTCAAATGCACCCCCACCGACCTCTTTACCCAACCTCCACCCTTATAGAAAGAGATCTTTAATTAGCTTGATAACTATTTATATTAAGTTTAAAGTTTTATTAGGCATATTTATAAATGAGTAATTAAAATAAAGTAAACTAAGATGTTCATCGTTTAATGTTCAAACTTAATTATAGGAAGGTTATGCTTAAGGAACATTAATTTTTCTGCCTTTTCTGCTGCCAGTCTGTTTCTCTTTTCATCATATATTAATCCAGCACTGCTAAATAATCTCTCGCTTGGTACGTTTGTTGGAGGACAGGCTAAATGTTTCCTTGCAAGTTTACTCAAGTATGGATAGATATTCTGCGTATTTTTCCACCAACTAATAGGATTGTCACATGCAGCCAGGCGTTTTTCTTAGTGATAGCTCTCGATCATTTTTACTACATCTTTTGACATCGCGTAGGTCTCGTCATTGCTGCTTGACTCAAGAAACTGAGAGACAGATTCTGTGATAGATTTGCTTGTTGAAGGTGTTGGTTCTGTCACTGAAACTTTTATTCTTTTGGTGGGTGGCGAAGCGACAGATTCAATAGATTGAAGCTCTTCAACTGCTTTGACAAGTGATGATTTAACTCGTTCTAATGTACAGGGTGATCAAAAAGTAACGCAACCCATGGAGAAACGCACATAATTGATTTTTTCCTTCTGTTGCAGGTGGTGAATATATGAAAAAGATGAAATACACCTTGGATCTTTAAGGGTCTTTAAGAACATGAATCGCCGTATCCACTTGTGTGAAGCACAGAACGGTGCCCACTTCCAGCACTTGCTCTGAAATAAATCGTTTTCCCATGGGTTGCGTTACTTTTTGATCACCCAGTACTAGGTGAAAATAACTTAGCTTTGTAACGTGGATCTAAGTAGGTTGCAAGAGAGTAACTTCATACAAGAACAGCCTCTCGTCTTGTCGCTTGCATCACTTTTGCGCACAATGAACTAGTTCTATTAATATAGTAGAATTTGATAATTTCCGCTTATTAATGACGTTTTATCTCAACGGTCCACATCCGCACGACATCCGCAGTCCAAAGCGCGGATGCGGATGCGAGAAAATGTGCGGATGTTCCGCGGATGCGGATGCGGATGCGGATGTGACCTACATCACTATATATATATATATATATATATATATATAATATATATTATATATATTTGAGAATCTTTGTTTCGAATTTTAATGTGTTGATGGCCATATTTCGATGTAAGAAAAGTTTGTAGAGGAATGAAAGGTATGTTGTTATACGCTCCATCAGCACCTCTAAATGTTGTCATGATCGTAGAGTTTATTAAGATTTTGGTTTATCGTGAATTGATGTTCATTTTTAGTATATCACTTTTACGCGAAATTTATTTTAATTCGAACCTGTTGATAGCCAAATTTAGGATATAAAGAACATTTTTGCATGAATGAGAGTGTCGTTATACGCACCATTAATCCCTATAAACCTTGTGATTATCATTGGGGAATTCATAGAGTCTGGTTTTATTGTGAATTGATGTACATTTCTAGTACATCATTTTCAGTCGAATATTTATTTTGAATTTAAATCTCTTGATGGCCATATTTGGGGTATAAGTGTTAACCCTCCGTCGATGGCCTTAGGTGGTTCGAAGTTGACAGGGGTTCTGGTTAGGTGGCAACAACGGATTTCTCGCTCTGGGGTAGTTGGTACTGTGTAGGGAATCGCAATAATTTCTTTTGTACTACCCTCCGATTTCTTCTTGTAGCGGATCGAAAGGTTTTGTGAACACTTACTAGGTTATTGGTCGATTCCCCGATTCTTTTGTAGCGTATTGGGGAGTTTGTGAGGCAATGCTGGTCGTCGGCCTAAGGCCTTTTGATTTCTAACTTTACTGTTTCTGGAAGATGCAGTATTATTAGAAAACTAAATTCTCTTCAAGAAGACAGGACTCAAAGGAGAAGATAGAGATATCCTTTTACTGAATTTTACTCTTCTAAATATTACAGATAATGCTTCAGCCTCTGGGTCAGATCAGACAGAACAACATTTGAAAAGTTACAATGGTTTATATACTATTTAGCTAGTAACGTCATTATTATTTAATTTGACTTGCTTTTTTTTCATTTTTAATAGGCTGAATTTTTTGCTAATTCAAAAGAATTATTTGGTGTATTATGTAGATCTTGCAGAAACAGATAAAGCAAAATATTTTGATGATGAAGGCAAATTTTACTGTAACAGTATATTGGCAAATCTGATGTTATCATGATTTGCTGTGTCAACTAAAAATGGAAATTAAGGTATGTATTTTATTAAAATTAAATGTTTAAAATTTAAAATTAAATGCTGATTCAGGATATGATTTCATCTTTTATGTTTTAAGAGAGAATATATAAGAAAATGAACATTGCAGAATTTAACAAGATTACATGATTAAGCTTAATAAAGAAAACAACTAGGTAGCTAAAAAAAAGAACGATTCATCAAGATATCATTGAATAGAAAATCATCTTAGCAAAAATTAAATAAAGAACAGAAAAAACAATAAAAATTTTAATTATTTTCCAAGCTTGCATGAATATTATATACAGTTAGAATGTTATACGAGTTTGGACTTTATATGCAAAAATGAATGTCAGAATTATAATTTTTACAGGGCTTTTTCCTCTAGAATGATACTAATTCTAATATACAATAATATAACATCCGAGATAATCCTAACTAGTATGATAACCACTGATTATTATACTACAGATTATATACACAACATGAGTTACGGTGTTTCAGTCTAGTTCACGTGATTAGTAGTATGGGCGCGTTTGGGGAGACAGACATGGATCAATTTGAAAAATTCCCCCCCTCACCGTCCTTCATGAGGATCCTTCACCGTCCTTCGTCCTTCATGACGGTCCCTCCTTTATAAGGTGTCTTTCATAATCTTTTAAAAAAAAAATTCATCCTCGCCTTCCTCCTTAAAGAAAAAAAAATCGTCCTCGCCATCCTTCACGAGAAAAATATCCTCCTGTGGGGATCTTTCATGAGACAAAAACAAACACGCAAAAACAGACAAAAACACGCAAACAAACGTTGGAAGCGTTCGTGCAGAAGATTCATTTCTGGAGCACCAGGATTCTGCTGATATATATATATATATATATATATATATATATATATATGTAAAAGTGAACAACGAATAATCAATATTCATTTTTACATAAGAACCAAAATCGCTTAACGCGAGTTTGGATAATAATTTTACTTGTAGCTTCCTATTTTTGTTCGTGTCACAACCCTACGATCTACCATAGCTATGGTTTAGTCGTATCCATTTTCCATTTGTTATAGAAGTTATTATAATTAATTATGATTGTCTTGCATCTCACCCTCGACCCTAGATTATGCATACACATTGCATATAACAGGATTGGAACCCGTAGTTGTACTTCTTAGTCATTAATACCCACTCTTTGTCTCTAATTCGTTCTTGTAAATCTTCCTAATAATGATTTGTACTATACATACAAATCCAATAACTATGACGTCACATTTTCCCGTCATTAATTTCCCTTCATCATATCTCTAGTATTCAATGTATGAAAATTCTTTAACATCATAATAAAAACTACACTCTATAGAAGTCATTATTTATATGTTATGCAGTATAATATAACTATTATTCGACCATATCCCCCCCCCCGCCCCTATACGTCCATATTTTATCTTGACCATTATCCTATATAAATTTTATTAAATATTCATTTTTACTCGTGTCAATCTATGAAATGCAAAACTTCATGCATTCGTTCGAAAACGCAGAAATACGTTCTCGTATTATTTTTTTTATTTTTATTTTTTATTTTTAAGTGCGTTCACCCCTCACAAGATATTCATAAATGCTTAGGTAAGTGATCGAATTCCGCTCACTACGACAGAATCGAACGCTTCAAAGATAAAAAATCTCCTTTCGCTCTGATTCGAATTTATAACATTATCATGCGTTATGTTATATCATGTGTGTCATGTATCATGTACTTGTGTTGTATTAATAACCATATATTATAACCATATATTATAACCATATACTATAAATATAAAAACACTAAGAATTGTAAACAACGTAATGTACTTTAATGAAACTACTTCAATTAAACTATATAATGTAGTAATGTACTTTAATGAAACAGTACTTAATGATGTAATGTATTAAATGGCGTAGTCAATGTACTTTAATGAAATTGTAGTTAACGATAATAAATGAATTGATAATTATAATCATAGTTACAGTAGACCAAAATTACAATGTACTCAATGTCCGACCCGACATTATGTCGCCATAAGGAATGTAGAATCGGCAATACTGTTGTATTTTTTTTATTATTATTTTTCCGTTGGAATAAATTTTGATGTGCTTTCTACTTTGCCAAATAATTGATGACCTGTTGTTTTTTAAAATCTCATAATCATTTTTTAGATTTAGCTTAATAATGAATCCTGAGTAACTTTTGCCATGTCATGTTTTGTATACATTCTTTCTTCGTTATAAAAGATGAAGTCATGTCTTGCCTAAGCATTTAATTGTAAATCTTAAACCTTTAATTTTTACTCATATGCATATTTTAGTGTAAAGATGCATAGTTCAATTTCCACTTTTAGTTAACTTTGCAGATCATGATAACATCAGATCTGAAAATACGCAATTTAAGATAAAAATATGGCTTCATCTTCAAATATCTTGTTTATTCGTTTAAACCTTACCACAGCTAAAAGATTTACTTTATTTTCAAATATTGTGCAAAAATGATGCAGCCTCTTCAACATTTAATAATGATGATGTTAGTAGAATCGAGGTATATAAACCCCACCAATTTCTTCCATGTTCATTCTGATTCCAACTACGAGGCTGAGCATTACCTGTAACAGTTTTAGGAGTAAAACACAATAAGAAAAAGTCTTTATCTTCTCCTTCGAGCCGTGCTCTCTTCAGAAAACTTAGTCATTAGAATCTCCCGATAAGTTACAAGAAGAATCGGGGAGAAACCTCAAAAAATTTAATAAGCCTCTCCGAATACTCCGAGCCACTAAAGAAGAACTCGGAGAGTAGTATAGAAGAAACTACTGCAAGTAACAGATCCGTTGCTGCCTCCTAACCAGAACCCCCGTCGACTCCGAACCACCCCAGGGCCATAGACGGAGGGGTTAACAGTCTGGCGACCCTACTGCCAGGATTAGAAGAAGATTTTAAGAAGAGGATTTTAACAATTGGCCACTCTTTGGCCAGGATAGAAATTACCCTGCATCAGGATAAAACCAGTTGACCGGCGTGTCACGACTTCCAGTTCGTAACATCCACCCTTGAACCGGTGTGTCACGACTCCAAGTTCTCCACGCCTAGTTTTCATCCAAGAAGAAGTAGCCAGCAAGACGTCTTCAGGACACGTCTCTGAGGATTTCGCCCGTAGAAATTTTGTTAAGTCAGAGTTGTTTTTTTTAAGTAATGTTGTAAACATTTGAAAAGTCAGTATTATTAACAGTTAATATTTAGTATCAAGCCAGAATTAACACAAAACACAGTAAACATTTCAGACACCAGTGATACATTTTTTTTAGTGAAATTAAACAGAGTTAATTGTCACAGAGTTAATTGTCACAGAATTATTTTCACTATTATAGTCAGTATAGAATAATTTTATTTTATGTACTAAACATAATAGTACAGTACCTTCGCGTACATTAGAGTGAAATATTGTTTATATTTTTTTATTTTTGTTTGCAAATTTTTTCAAATTATTGAATTGAATTGACTTGCAAATTAAGAAAGAGAGAGTTTACAGAGAGTTCAAGTTAGTTTCAGAATACTTGATAAGAGTTCAAGTTAGTTTCAGAATACTTGATAAGAGTTCAAGTTAGTTTCAGAATACTTGATAAGAGTTCAAGTTAGTTTCAGAATACTTGATAAGAGTTCAAGTTAGTTTCAGAATACTTGATAAGAGTTCAAGTTAGTTTCAGAATACTTGATAAGAGTTCAAGTTAGTTTCAGAATACTTGATAAGTTCAAGTCAGACAGTTTCAGAATACTTGATAGAGTTCAAGTCAGACAGTTTCAGAATACTTGATAGAGTTCAAGTCAGACAGTTTCAGAATACTTGATAGAGTTCAAGTCAGACAGTTTTATTCCAAGTCAGTTTTATTCCAAGTATTCCGAGTCCCAAGTATTCCGAGTCCCATGTATTCCGAGTCCCAAGTATTCCGAGCCCCAAGTCAGTTTTCAATGCAGTCAATTGAATTCAACTTTTTCTTTGTAATTTAAGAGAATTTAATTTACGAAATGTAATCTAAGAATTTATTCAACCTTTTTGTTGTAAAAGAGAATTAAATTCAACCTGATTGACCCGTTTGTATTAGTTTTAATTTTTTTGGTTTTTTTTTTTGTAAGAAGGAAATTCACCGATTTGTCTTTTCTTTTCATGCAATTGTTGCGTATATATAGTTAGGTATTTTATATATTTGTAACAAAACCGTTTTTACAAAGGTTGTAACGATTTTGGTAATTATTGTAATGTATAGGGAACATGCCGTCCCTCCCTCCATGTTGTTTGAACTCTTTAAATTTTTTTCTAAGTAGTGTGACAAGCAATCTTTTTTTTTTAAAAAAAGAGCAAAGTGCTCACGAAAGACGTATTGTCCATTTCAAACTTATACCTCCCGCTCATCACTCATTCCCCCGAATGTAGTACTCAAACTTTTTATTTTTTTTTTTTTTTAAAACCCACCCCAGTTGAACCCAGTGTCAAAATTCATTTTAAAACCGTGAGATTTACTTTCATTAACTGTAAGTTCCTCTAAGTGCGTTTTTTTTTTAATTACCTTATACGTGTAACTGATTAATTATGTAAAATCTATAATCCTAATTGAATTTTATTACTTTGACACATATTCGAATTCATTTACGTTCCGTCCCTCCAGTCACTTTTGCATTAAAACTCGTATGCAATCATCATTATAATACATCATAATTATTGCTTACTATATATAAATTCTCGCTCATGCATTTATTAAGTTATTTTATCTGTTCCTTAAAGTATATATATATATATATATATATATATATATAATCCTAATCCACCAATGACCCCTAATGATCTAGTTCTTCACGGGATGAACAAATTACTCTCATATTCTACATACTATTGTACCGACTCACTCATCTACAGATGCTTCTTACCAATATTTATAGATACATCTGCACACTGACGTATAATTTCAACTATTCAACTATAAATCCCCTTTCGCCTTTTGAACGTATCACCACACACAACCTGTACCCAATAAACATAAATACACATTTGACCACAGGTCTATACATCATCCACTACGTAATTCGATTGTACCTACAACAGTCAATAAAAACGCATGTATGCACACTATATATACTATATATACAAACCTTATGCTAAAATCATTGGATATCACAATAAACTATTTCATTGCGCGTAAGTGCTAACTATGTAATTTAATCTTAATCATTCTTGCTTTCTAATATATCTTGCTCATGCATTTATTCAGTTACTTGAACAATCCTATCGGCTAATCTGTCCCTCGAAATTGTAAGATACACACTTTGTACCTAGTACACCAAAAATACACACTAGACCACAGGTCTATACATCATCCATTACGTAATTCGATTTTTTACCTACAATAGTCAATAAAAAAATTAGTTTATGAATTGTATTATCATGGTAACCTTGAAAAATCCATGAACTTTAAAATTTATATTTTTCCCTTTTACCTATTCATTATGAATGTAATTTTCCCCACAGAAAAATAAAATTTTGCTAAAAATTTAACTATCATTCTTTGTCTAACTTAATTGTTTGTCCAAATTAATGTATTAATCCTTTTATTCTGTTTGTCTAGAATGAAGTATTAATCTTTGAATTTTTTATATTTTATAAGCAAGTGTAATTTTAAAGATTTGATAACTCTGCATTGTGCACAACCACCCGAACTCACTTGTTCTGTATAAAAATTTGTAATGTGAAGAAAAATTCGTCATCTAACTTGAATTAGTTAGGATGTTGTTTTCTCATTTGTATTGTATTAATTGTATCCTATTATATTATTGTATACATATCATTTTAAAGGGGAGAGCAATGTAAAAGTGAACAACGAATAATCAATATTCATTTTTACATAAGAACCAAAATCGCTTAACGCGAGTTTGGATAATAATTTTACTTGTAGCTTCCTATTTTTGTTCGTGTCACAACCCTACGATCTACCATATCTATGGTTTAGTCGTATCCATTTTCCATTTGTTATAGAAGTTATTATAATTAATTATGATTGTCTTGCATCTCACCCTCGACCCTAGATTATGCATACACATTGCATATAACAGGATTGGAACCCGTAGTTGTACTTCTTAGTCATTAATACCCACTCTTTGTCTCTAATTCGTTCTTGTAAATCTTCCTAATAATGATTTGTACTATACGTACAAATCCAATAACTATGACGTCACATTTTTCCGTCATTAATTTCCCTTCATCATATCTCTAGTATTCAATGTATGAAAATTCTTTAACATCATAATAAAAACTACACTCTATAGAAGTCATTATTTATATGTTATGTAGTATAAATATAACTATTATTCGACCATATCCCCCCCCCCCCGCCCCTATACGTCCATATTTTATCTTGACCATTATCCTATATAAATTTTATTAAATATTCATTTTTACTCGTGTCAATCTATGAAATGCAAAACTTCATGCATTCGTTCGAAAACGCAGAAATACGTTCTCGTATTATTTTTTTTTATTTTTTTTTTTAATTTTTAAGTGCGTTCACCCCTCACAAGATATTCATAAATGCTTAGGTAAGTGATCGAATTCCGCTCACTACGACAGAATCGAACGCTTCAAAGATAAAAAATCTCCTTTCGCTCTGATTCGAATTTATAACATTATCATGCGTTATGTTATATCATGTGTGTCATGTATCATGTACTTGTGTTGTATTAATAACCATATATTATAACCATATATTATAACCATATATAAATATAAAAACACTAAGAATTGTAAACAACGTAATGTACTTTAATGAAACTACTTCAATTAAACTATATAATGTAGTAATGTACTTTAATGAAACAGTACTTAATGATGTAATGTACTAAATAACGTAGTCAATGTACTTTAATGAAATTGTAGTTAACGATAATAAATGAATTGATAATTATAATCATAGTTACAGTAGACCAAAATTACAATGTACTCAATGTCCGACCCGACATTATGTCGCCATAAGGAATGTAGAATCGGCAATACTGTTGTATTTTTTTTATTATTATTTTTCCGTTGGAATAAATTTTGATGTGCTTTCGACTTTGCCAAATAATTGATGACCTGTTGTTTTTTTAAAATCTCATAATCATTTTTTAGATTTAGCTTAATAATGAATCCTGAGTAACTTTTGCCATGTCATGTTTTGTATACATTCTTTCTTCGTTATAAAAGATGAAGTCATGTCTTGCCTAAGCATTTAATTGTAAATCTTAAACCTTTAATTTTTACTCATATGCATATTTTAGTGTAAAGATGCATAGTTCAATTTCCACTTTTAGTTAACTTGGCAGATCATGATAACATCAGATCTGAAAATACGCAATTTAAGATAAAAATATGGCTTCATCTTCAAATATCTTGTTTATTCGTTTAAACCTTACCACAGCTAAAAGATTTACTTTATTTTCAAATATTGTGCAAAAATAATGCAGCCTCTTCAACATTTAATAATGATGATGTTAGTAGAATCGGGGTATATAAACCCCACCAATTTCTTCCATGTTCATTCTGATTCCAACTACGAGGCTGAGCATTACCTGTAACAGTTTTAGGAGTAAAACACAGTAAGAAAAAGTCTTTATCTTCTCCTTCGAGCCGTGCTCTCTTCAGAAAACTTAGTCATTAGAATCTCCCGATAAGTTACAAGAAGAATCGGGGAGAAACCTCAAAAAATTTAATAAGCCTCTCATAATCCTCCGAGCCACTAAAGAAGAACTCGGAGAGTAGTATAGAAGAAACTACTGCAAGGAACAGATCCGTTGCTGCCTCCTAACCAGAACCCCCGTCGACTCCGAACCACCCCAGGGCCATAGACGGAGGGGTTAACATATATATATATATATATATATATATATATATATATATATATATTATATATATACTAGTAAATGTGACCAACGTATATATTTTCTATATAAGAACTGTAATACAAGGCAAATATCAAAGATTTCTTTAACGCCGTCAGTGATCTCATCGTTTCGAATTAATATATTAATAACGATACCACACAAAATAAAATTAGAATAAATACAGTCAACTCATAAACAAAGTTTGCCTTGTCCTAATATTTGTATTACGAGATAGATCCAGAAACTATTAACTAAATTAATTTTAACTTCATTTATCTAACTAAGGGGAAGATATTATATTTCATTCCAATCGTATAGTAACGTGGTAACGAACATCATCAACAATAAATATTATCATAGCTAATTATATATATTATATATTATATCAGCCCTCTTAAAAAGACTAGGATGAATGCGAATACAAGCATTTTATATTTCATAAATTCAAATATCGATATCTTCTTCATAGACATATATTATCCAGTTAAACTGTAGCGGCTGTTCTTAGCTATGCATGAAAATACATCTTCAATAACTCAGCCTCGTCATGCATATTCGAATAGATTCAAAGTGAATCATCAAATCAAATATATATATATATATATATATATATATATATATATATATATTTATTTATATATATATATATATACAGGGTGAGGCAGAAGTAACCGGGCAGCTTTTTGATGTTTCAGCTTTGGAAGTTTCTAGCGATAATTGCATCGATTACGTAACACCCGATAGCCTAGGCTAAATGGGTAGCCTAGCTAGGCTAAATGGGTAGCCTAGCTAGGCTAACCGTTTAATTCAGTTTGTCGCAGCTGGTGGTTGTGAACACATCTTATTTCGGTCAATTTTGAAAGCCCCAATTATGGCAAAGGCGAGCAACCAACGCTTTACAATGGAAGAACGTGTCTTCATTGTAAAAAAAAATTTACCGAACGGACAACAAGAGCGAGACATGCCGCCGATTTAAAGAAAGATTTGATCGTTCAATAAAAAGAGACACGGTAGCCAGCCTCATTCAACGCTTTGAATCAACAGGTTCATGTGAAGATCTTCCAAGACCAGGACGACCACGGTCTGTCTGTACCGACGAAAACAACCAGATTGTTGAAGTTGCTTTCGCTCGTAGTCCACGGAAGTCCACCAGACGAGCTGAGCAAGAACTTGGCATCTCACAAAGATCAATTATAAGAATGCTACACGATGCCCACTTGAGGCCATATCGTCCACATTTGCTCCATGCACTGAACGAAGATGATCATGACCGTCGCGTGGAGTTTTGTGAGATCTTTCGACAACTCTGTGCAATGGACGCCACCTTTCCTGAAAAGCTCATCTGGAGTGATGAAGCATCTTTTAAATTAAATGGCCACGTCAACCGACATAATTCTGTCTACTGGGCAAGTGAAAATCCTCACCTAATCCTCGAGAAGGAAGTCAACACCATCGGTGTCACGGTTTGGATTGGGATCTGTGCTTCTGGTCTGGTCGATCCGTTCTTTTTTGAAAAAACTGTGACAGGCGCCAACTCAACTACGTGGCGATGTTCAACAATAATTTCCTTCCAAAAGTGACAACCTGGCCACACATTCGTGAGATGTGGTTCCAACAAGACGGAGCACCACCCCATTACAGCCACGTTGCGCGCGATTGGCTCGATGAGCACTTCCCTCAGAGATGGGTTGGACGCCGTGGTCCCATAGATTATCCTCCTCGATCTCCTGACCTTACACCTCCAGACTTTTTTCTTTGGGGTGTGCTGAAGAATTCAGTCTATGCTGAAAAACCAAGGACCATTCAGCAGCTCACTACGAGAATTGTGAATTCTTGCGCAGAAATCAACGAAGATTTGTGTCGAAGTGTGTGCTATTCTGTGGTAGACAGATTTTCTAAGTGCATTGAAGAACGTGGTCAGCATTTCGAACACTTGCTCTAATCATGCTTTATATTGTTCTAGTATCATGTACATTGTAATTTCTTAATTTGTGACTAAATTTCAATAAACATTTACTTTGGAATAAGTGCTTATTGACTGCCCGGTTACTTCTGCCTCACCCTGTATATATATATACTTTAAAACTGACCGCGTTACATACATTTTATATTTTAGAAGTACAGACATCAAATTTTATTTTCCATCTTCGCCATGACTTCTTTCCACGGTAGTAAATAACAAATTATTATCCTTAAGTTTCTGGGTACTTGTAGGTTATCTCCCCCCCCCCCCACGCTTGATTTATCATCGTGGCAAATAGCATGAAGTCGCAATAAATTCATTCTGGCTGAAAAAGCAATAATTAAATTGTGCAGAGGATTGGTAATATCTGCTGAAATAGATACTATTAAATATATAATTTGGCTCATGTAATAATTATTGACACGATTTATTTTTTAAACTAATTTATGGCCGGATTCTGAAGGATCGCCATTATAAAGTTAAGGATCACCTGAAGATCAGGGCCCCCAGCCTTTTTCAGTTAGCTTCATAAAGCTAACTAACAAAAATATCACGACCTAACCTAACCAATCATCAAGGGCGTACAGTTGACCTAATGATTGGTTAGGTTAGGTCGTGATATTTTTGTTAGTTAGCGTTATAAGGCTAACTAAAGAAGGCTGGGGACCCTGATCTTCATTATAAAGTTAAGGATCACCTGAAGATCAGGGCCCCCAGCCTTTTTCAGTTAGCTTGATAAAGCTAACTAACGAAAATATCACGACCTAACCTAACCAATCATCAAAGGCGTACAGTTGACCTAATGATTGGTTAGGTTAGGTCGTGATATTTTTGTTAGTTAGCGTTATAAGGCTAACTAAAGAAGGCTGGGGACCCTGATCTTCAGTTGATCCAAAGTTAATGCAAGTTGTATAACAAATCAACAACCAATGTGCATCAAACATTCTAGAACGAAATGCTCGTTTGAGTGTTCTGCGTGTGTGCTATTTGCCACGATGACAAACCAAGCGTGGGGGGGGGGGGAGATAACCTACAAGTACCAGTTTCTGTAACCCAGTAATTGCAATTGTCTTTTTATTTTATTCCTCCTTTGTCTATAATTAAAAATTTACTCAGTTACCATTTCATAAGAGAATCAACACCTATGAGCTTAAAGAATAATGTTATTTTTTTGGCTTATTTCAAATCAGATAAGTTTACCAACAGTACATAACACACACACACACACACACACACACACACATATAATATATATATATATATATATATATACACTGTATATATAAAACGCAATAAAAAGATGGCTAAGTTTGTGCTAAAATACTATTTTTTAATATATCCGCCTGAAAGAAAACTGGCTGTTGAGTTTTTTAACCAAGATTTTCTCTCTACATGTATTTGAATTGTAGAGAAACTTTTATAATCAATCTTTCTATTTCGTCATGACTAACACCTATTTACATTTCTTCAATTAATACTTCTCTAATTTAGCGTCTTTTAGCAGCTTCCTATTTTTTTTCTCGTAATAATCCATTCTTTTCACTTTTTATACGCGTGTCAGTCAATCATACCATTTACAACAATGTACATACCAGCGGTGTAGGAACTGGGGGGGGGGGGGGGCCGCATGGGCCAATTGGGCCATGGCCCCGGCAATAAAAATATTGGGGGAGCCAAGATATGTTTTGGCCCCCCAATAATATGAATGACATCCAATAATATTAATCTGCAAAAGTATTACAGGTATTGTAGGTTATCTCCCCCACCCACCAATTTTGACAGAATATTTTCGTTAAAACTAACAAAAATATCACGACTTAACCTAAGCAATTATTAAGTGCGTACAGTTGATCTATTAGTAAATAGTAAATACTATTCCAGAAACAAACAATATTATAATTAATAATAGATCAAATGTACGCCCTTGATAAATGGTCAGGTTAAGTCGTGATATTTTCGTTAGTTTTAACGAAAATATTCTGTCAAAATTGGTGGGGAGGGAGATAACCTACAAGTACCGTATTACAAATAATGGAAAAATAATTAATTTCAATCCTTTATGCTTCATTTAATAAAATTTTAAATTTAATATATATGATTAGTTAATTTCACTAGTTATTCTGGCAACTTTAAACGTAAAATCTGAAGCGTCTCTCAGCTTATCAACATTGGTGTCTTTGCGGATATGTATGTGCCTGAATGGTTCATCTGGTAATTATGTAAGTTTGTGTTGTTTTAGATTATAAATTATCAATTTGAGCTATTTATATCAGTCTTTAAAAAATTCTCCTTGTAAATTGTAAGAAATAGCAACACTATGCTATTTTAGTGCTGTTGGTACATTAAAAATCATTCATCCATTTTAGATATTTCAAGCTGGACTCAAGATGTATCATGAAAAGCGAAAGAAAATAGAAAAACAACAAACTATATTGGTCAGCTGTGGTATAAAGAGGAAGCAGGGTCAGTAAGTTCAATATTAGTATAAAATATAGGCAATCATTAGCATATCTCCAAAGTGTAATATTCTAAAAAAATAAATTTTATAACAATTAACAGATAATGTTGATGTAGCAACGGATTCGTCAACTTCTGAATTGTCTTCAGCGAATAGACATTTGCAAACTCACCATTCAGAAACTCCTCAAGATGATTCTGATTCACAGCTCATCTCAAATGTAAGTATTAGATTTTTTTATTTAACGTAAATACTGACCACAACACTAAAAACAGAAAACGAAAAAAACGAATTTGTAAAAAGAAGAGAATCTATAAATAGAGTAATAGAAAAACCAAAAACTAACCTTAGTAAAAATATAACTAAAACAAAATTTGAAGCAAGACATCAACAAAAGGCAAAGAAGACGAAAATAAGTAAAAGAGTGTAACTATGACACTGCAAATCTATGACTATGACATCGCTGAAATCACATTTTGCTTTTCTATATTTACTTTTCAGGTGACAGAAGACACTTGCAATGCAGATTGCTGCATGAAAATGTGCAAGCCATCTTAACCCACTTCAGAATCTATCATCAATGCTACAGCAAGATTTTTTCTCTCGACGACGTACATTTTTACCTTCATGGTGTAGTACTTTCAGCTGGCTGCATCTCTGCACAACTCCAAAAAAGTATTCTGTTTTTATTGCAAATATAATGAAGATCACAAGTTGACTAGATTGTCATCAAAGTCTGAGACAGCATTCAGCAAAACCGGCTACTGTAATTGGAAAAAAGCCATTGAGAATTTTAAGCAGCACGAGAATTGCATGAGCCACAGAGAGGCTGTGGAATCATACACGAATCGTCGAAACCCTTCAATTCAAGACCAGTTAGCGACACAAAGCAGTAAACAACAGGCAGCTCGTCGGCAGAATTTGTTAGCAATTGCAAATGAGATATTTATTGCGCCAAGGGCTTGCACTCCGTGGTCATGATGAAGGAGAAGGCAACTTGCGGCAACTTATGATCCAGTGTATGAACCTTTACTCAAAAGCTGTCGACAATCAATACGCATCTCCAGAGGTTGTCAATAAATTAATTGAGCTGATGGTACACACAGTTCTGCGAGACGTAATTAAAGATATACAGTCAGCTCGATGGTATGCTTTGTTAGCAGATGAAACCAGAGACTGTTCTAATCATGAACAGCTGGTCATTTGCGTACGATGGGTGGATATACACTACCAAGTGCATGAAGATCCATTTGCGCTAGTGGAAATTCCAAACATCTGTGCGTCAACAATCACGTCTGCCATCAGAGATACCCTCACTCGGTTAACATTAAAATTATCGGATTGTCATGAGCAAGGCTATGATGGAGCTAGTAACTTTCAAGGTCACGTATCAGGTGTGGCAAAGTTGATTCGAGAGCAGGAACCATCAGCGATTTCAGTACATTGCTTAGCACACTGTTTGAACCTGTCTCCAGGATGCTACACGAAAATGTAAGTCCATTAGAGATGCCTTGGATTTTGCTGGCTAACTTATTTAAGCTGTCACCCAAAAGGGAAGCACTGTTCAAGAGGGTCAAACCGGCTGAAAATCCAGGTCTGACGCCATTATGTCCAACAAGATGGACTGTGAGAAATGGAGCTATCAGCGCCACCATTCAGAATTACGAAGCCTCGAAGAAACATTAATGAAATATCGAGGCGAAAATTGTGACGAATACAGTCGCCGAGCAGGTGGATTGCTGACAATGCTGGAAAAATTCCAAACGTACTTTGGCTTACGATTAGCTTTGCTGGTATTTTCACCTGCTGAGCAATTGTCAGCGACATTGCAAGCGAAGTCTACGTCTTCACAGGAAGCATTACAGCCAGAAGCATTACAGCCGATACCGCTCCGAGGAATGGTTTGACAGATTCTACTTGGCTGTTACGCACGACTCTAGTTGTCTCACTGATCCTCCCGTAATCCCGCGCTTCAAGCAAATGCCTCAGAAACTAGATTCGGGCTGCGAGAATCATGAATATACGGACATCAAGCAATATTACCGAGTGCAGTACTATGATGTGCTCGACACTATGAGCGGAGAATTAAACAGAAGATTTCAGCAGGATAATTTCTATGACTTGGTCAACATCGAAAACGTCTTGCTCTCTGCAGCTAACGGAAAAGAGCACAAAGTTCGTGACTCTGTTTTACAATTGTATCAAAAAGATATCGACTTCGAGAAATTATCCTTTCAACTTCCAATGCTGCATGATATTCTCGATTGGTCGACTATTAAGGAGGTAATTGTCATTAGTGTTTGCCTTTTATTAAAATTATCATTCGAACATAAAATAGATTATTGTTCGAGAACGAAAAAGCAACTGAAAAATATTTACCTGTAAAGAAAATAAAACAACACATGGGGAAACAGCCCAAAAATTGAGTTGGAATTTGATTTTTTAATTCAAGCAAAAGTGCAACAAGGAAAATGAAACCACTAATGGGAATTTTTATTTTTTCAGGTAACTAGTCTTCAGACACTGTGCGATGCTCTGGATTCCCAACCTGTTTGCCAGAGGATGTTGAGCGAAGTGGACAAACTGTTACGATTGTTCTTAACAGTTCCAGTAACGACAGCACCTGCCAAGAGAACATTCTCAGTACTACGACGCATCAAAAGTTATATGAGGACTACTCTGACACAAAAGCGCTTAAATCGTTGCATGATGCTCAATATTTACAAGAAAAAAACCGACGAATTATCTCTGAACAACATTGCATTTGAATTTGCCAGTCGGAACGAAAGAAGAAGGAATTATTTCGGGTCGTTTACTGTTTAATGAACGCTATTTTAGCGTGTAGTATGTTGTACATAGCGTGTAGTACGTGAACATGATAAAAAGTGCATGATAAATGCATCTTCCCTAGATTGTTCGTGCAATTTTCGATTATAAGTATTCTACAGGGTGTCCCATAAGTCCGGCATCATAGGAGAATTTCATATTTTTCTATTCTATTTCTACAAACCATAATTTATGCTCGGGATGCCAATTTCCCGTCCACCATTCTGTTCAGTGACGAGGCTGTTTTTTATGGAAATGGTGAGGTAAATCGACAGAACACCCGCTACTGGTCTCAAAACAACCCTCACTGGTATACCTCTTCAAAGGAACAAGGTGCATCTCGGGTGGTGGTATGGTGTGGCATTTGGAAGGATCGCATCATAGGCATTCCTATGATGCAAGACGGCGCTCCTGCACATTACAGCACCCAAGTAAGGGAATACCTGTACCAACAATTCCCTGGTCATTGGATAGGACGTCGAGGGCCTGTGGAATGGCCAGCTAGAAGCCTGGATCTCACGCCACTAGATTTTTATCTCTGGGGCCACTTGAAAGCGCTGGTATACGCAGAGAAAATTAGGAGGGTTGAACATTTGCGGCAGCGCATTACTGGGGCATGTAACACCATTACTCCTGACATCATTCACCGTGTGCTTGCTGACTGGGTATCACGTCTGAATTTGTGTATTGAAAACAATGGTGGACATATTGAGCACGTTCTGTAAATAAAAGCTTTTGTTTTGCCTTTTTTTATTATTTTCCTATGATGCCGGACTTATGGGACACCCTGTACAATTTATGTATAGCAGATATTTTGTGTATATAGGTATGAATATAGATTTTTTCAATTAATTTCCTTGATTTTTAATGTGATCGAATATAGTTCAAATAAGTTTAAATATTGGTGTATTCAATGTACAACAATTATCCATACCGTCACTTCTTGGCCCCCCCCCCATGTAAAATATGTTGCCTGTTTGTAGCAAGATGAACCAATCCACAATCTTTACATTTTCAAGCATATAGTTATACATCTCTGCACGAATAAACTGTTATTACTACTAATTTCTCAGATCTCATACAAAACGTTGATAAAGAAACTTTTTCAAAATCAATATATGTATATAATCCACCATACGCTTTTTACACATGTATTTAAAACGTAAAACTTAATTACTAGTGAGGCATATTTACACAAGTGAAATCTAAAGATATATTATATATAAGGAGCAGAATGTCAGCATCATTCAACCAGAGGACAGGAAGTGTTTAAGCTCCGTTTCTCCCAGCACGGTGCTCCTTACCTGATCTTTTTCCATCTCTCTTCTACCCATGAGCAATTCAGCATACTCTCAAGCACACACACTTCTCTATCTTTTCCTCACTACACATACATGCATCTTATACAGTACACAACCCTTCAAAAAAGGTATAGTTTTCAGCAGCCTCGGAGTTTCGCACTTGCTCCCTCCTTCCTGCAACATATACTGTATATATATACGAGGCATTGTGGCTAACAAGCATATGCAGGCAAGAACATTTTTAACAAAATTAAAATTAGTCACTTGTTCCTGAATATTATTCTTTATTACTACTCCTACCAACAATGTTAAGCTAATGTTGTACTTTCCCCGCATCCTTTCCTGCATAATTATTCATTCCAAGTAATAAAATACATCTTTCTTTCATGAAACCATCCAGCTAATTAAATTAGCTAATTTCCAATATTCACCACAACAGTTGACAGGACACTTCAAAAGCCATCCTTGTAATAAATTTGTTTACCAAAAAGTATATATATATTTCTACGAAAGTGGAGGACTTTGTAACTAGGTTGACTAGGGCATACTTTTGGGATATTTTCACATTTAGCCATTTTACTGCCTACTAGCAACGTGCTATTGTAAGAGCAGAAACTGTAATACTTATTTTGTAAATAATTTTAGTTTAGAATACGTTTGATTGTCTGTATTATATATCTAGTGAAGCAGCGGTAGGAGTTATGGCTTTCTGTGAAGATTTTGATTCCATCCACAGGTTCGAACAATCAATTCATCTGTCCAGGTGTTGTTACTGAAAATCTAGTTCATTTCAAGTACCATATCAGTATTAGGCCTACAATACAATAAAATGTTGCTACACAGCTTCACTTTCTTATTGTTGTTAAATCTTAGTACGGAAACCGAAAAGGAAAAAAAAATTGAAAGAAATTCAAGTTTTTAATTTGGTATGTATTGTTCAAGGAAAACACACACACACACACACACACACACACACACACACACACAGGATTTGATAAATACAACTGTTGTGGATTTCAGATGAAAATGCCCCTTTTATATACGCGATCCTAGTTTCAAACACCCCAATAGCCGAATCACGAGTTTCCTATTGGCCGTCGGTGAAATTTGGGTGGAGCATAACGTGTAAGCGCGACTACCCACCAACCAATGTTCCCTCTAAGGTGTGTGCATGTGCGCGCGCACACGCGTTGTGAAACCCGCGCACACAGCAAAATAAAATGCGCACAGGCTCAAGCGTATCATGAGTCACGACAGTAAATGAAGTAATTTCAAAAATATCCCGTCACACAAGGTCTGACCATTTGCATCAACATACTCTGTAGTCGCTCTTTTGAGTATTAACCCCTTCCGCCCGACTTCGCCGACGACCGCGCAATTACGCAATACAGATTTTTTTTTACTCTATGTATTTGCATTTTTTCTTTTATACATTAACGCACTGAATATAAACCTTCTTTTTCTTATTTTTGCATAAAAACGAATAGTAATTATCTTATAATTCATAAAAAAATAAAATTATTTTCTATTTTATTCCTATTTTGTGAATGGATAAAATCATGTATTAATCTTGATAGTCTATTTTAAATTGCTAAATGCTAAAAATTGTTTTGAGAAATGATAACTAAAATAGTCATTTTCAAATAATGTTATTTTTATTTTATTTCTTTATTTTGTTGAATTTTATTTTACTATTTTTTATTTTATTCATATTTTTAGAATGGATAAAATGTTTTCTTTTTTAAGAATATATAATATTTTAAACAGTTTTTTAATATCCATTTAATAGTACCGTAATGATCAAGCTATCACCTTATGGAAATAATATTTATTAAGTATTTATTATTTATATATATTTCATTTTGAAGATAATAGCGCTCAGAAAAGTTTGCACAATTTTTCACCATGAATCTAAATGTATGTACAACGAAAATTTCTTGCGCACACGGACTAAAAAAAATTAGAGGGAACATTGCCACCAACCAGAGGTCCTGGGGCCGTTCTCAGGCTCTGCCCACTGGGCTGTAATTGGCTGAGCCGTGAATTCTGGGGCGTGTCAAATATAACTTACACATTCCATAGATTTCTTCCAGAAATGAAACAGAATCGTAGAGAGCTAGAGAGAGATAGAGAGAAGTTTTCTTTGGATAATAAAACTTGTTTTACTGAGGCGCCGATGAGATGGGTGGGCGAAGGGAAATTTGACCGTCTAATAAACATCTATTGTTACCTGTTAATATATATATATATATATATATATATATATATATATATATATATATATGAAGGATTTTACAATCATCTAAAATCGGGGAATAATTTTAAAAAATAATTAACAGAAATGGAAGTGGTAGCGTCGCATCAGCCCTCAAAGTTTATAGTGTCGAGAGATTGGCGTATGATAAATATCCATTTTTATTACCTTACATGTGACAGTGTGTATATATATATATATATATATATATATATGAAGGATTTTACAATCACCTAAAACTGAAAATAATTTTTAAAAAAATTAACTGGCAGAATGCAGCCGGCGCGCAGTAAACGATCATCCTTCCGCACAATTGGTTGGTAGATAAATGTTTACCCTTGGCGACCTAGTGGTTAAGACGCTGGGCTGCTGCTGGTCCGGATTCC